>APFE030275377.1:27777-65795 GCA_000404065.3 Pinus taeda
AAGTTCCCTATCACTTTGGGGGGCAAGACTGTCTATATAGACGTCTCGGTTACCCAAGGCCCTTTAGACTTCAGTCTTCTCCTTGGTCGTGACTATGTGTATGCCATGGGAACCCTTGTTTCTTCACTTTTCCGTGTGATTTGCTTTCCACACGATGGAAGAATGGTGACGATGGACCAATTATCGTTCATTCGTCCACAGGCCCCTCCGGCACCATTGCCCTTCCCTCTTGGTTCTCAGCTGCCAATTGCATCTGCCTCACCCCAGATCAACTATGTGGCCACCTCTCCCATGCCTATATCCAGCAATGCCGCCATCGTGCATAGTGTCCTGGGGGCATTGGGTCCTGACTTCCAAGGCATTGACCTCCCACCGGGAGTGCCACCCTTGGAAGCTCCGACTTCCTGTTCATTATGATGAAGTCCGGGCGGAGCACAGTTCACTTTCCTATGTCAAGCTCCCTAAAAAATGAAATTAGGTCTGGTCGGAGCATAGTTCCTGATCTTGTGTCAAGCTCCCTAAAAAAATGAAACAAGGAGTCTCGAGCATAGTTCCTGATCTTGTGTGAAGCTCGTTAAAAAATGAAACAAGGGTTATGGGGATAGTTCTTTTACTGTGTCAACCTCATTAAAAAATGAAACAACCCCCTTCCCAAATCGAGTCTTGTGCTTACGATCTCGTAAAATACAAGTCGAGTCTTTCCAAGATCTCGAAAATGAACCTTCATTCCATCCACTTTGTTGAATGCAATGAAGCTTGGGGGGCATGTACCTTGTTTTGTGTCATTATGCTGGGGGCATGCGAACTTATAACAAGCATAGTTTTTCGTTTCAATCTTGTGTAAACATGAAACCGCATCCAAGCAGAGTTCTCCATGGTTCAAACTTGTGTAAAAATGAACCCATACCCAATGTACATCTCATGATTGCCATTTTTATCCGCTAAATTCTATTAGATGAGCCTTGGTTGTTTTCATCCCATCGTCGCCATCTCTTTGGCCGATCATATGCTTTCACTTGCTTGTTTTCCTTTCCTGAGGAATCGTAGTTAAGAGTGGTTTTGTTAGCCAGCCTCTTGGCCATTACATGTTTTGAGCAGTTCCACCATTGCCGGAACCAGTTGCTACCCTTTATACCACTCGTTCCTCTAGGACGAGTCACCTTTAAGCTCTTTTCTAACTCGTAAAATATGAAAATATTGCCGAGTATTTTTTCCCTTTTTGACTCGTTAAAGAGAATAAAAATGGAGGTTTTCTTTCAGCTCTTTTCTGACCGTCTAAATATGAAAAGAATGTCGAGTTATTCCTCTCAACTCGCTAAATGTAAATGAGAGGCGGTCGTCTTTAAACCCTTTTCTGACCGTGTAAAGATGAAAAGATTGTTGGGCCCTTGTCTTTCAGGCTCGTTAACGGTTATGAAACAACATGGTTTCGATCACTTTTTTACTTTTTCAGGAAGAAATCACTAATCATGATAAGTACTCCTCGATCGTAATGATCGGGTGGTTCTTTCGAGCATTGTTTTATACTTTTTCGGGCTCGAGAGACACAACTTTATGAAAAACAAAACCCCTGGAGTTTACTTTTCCGCTGTCTTTTCAAACTCTCTAAACATGAAAAGGCGTCGAATTCTTCCTTTGTCATACTCGTTAAAATTTAATGACATTGGATTCCGTCGAAATGATGCTTTACAAGCATATGCTATCCCCATCAAGCTTGTCATTAAAAATAATCGAGGTACTCGCCAAAAATGGTGGGGAAAATGGAACTAGAATCATTGTCATGTCGGTAGTATGTCGCTCTTGAACATGGCACTTGTCTGCATTCGTGTCTGGGTGGGGACATCTCATCTCATTTTTCACTTGCCTCCGTGGATTTGGGTGATCCTGTTTGACCTCTCATCTGCTCGTTGCATTCTCACCATGACCTCTGATCATTTGATGTCAAATACTGCCAAGTCCACTGTCGTGCCACCGATATGTTCAAGAGAAGTTGACCTCTGCGGAATAATCAACCTCCCTCTGATAACTCACATACTCCTGATTCACAAAACATATTATCCTCCTCTGTCTCGTTTCAATGATGTGGGAAACACTATGGCCCACCTTCGATCAAGGTCACTTCCTGTCGACTTCAATTCATTATCCAGGAAGTTGACCCAGAGACTCCCTTCAATTTCCTTGGAGCCTGCATGCCTCAATGCCAGGTTCTTTGTGTTCGACGCGAGGTTTTCATCACTGTCCTCCGATCGAATGATTCTACGGGTGTTCGATGTTGGCTCACTGATTCGCACGCCATAAACTGTACCTATAGTACCTTGAGGACCATTTTCATTATTGGTGGTACCTCTCATGTCTGTTAATAGTTTTCATCATTGACTGGTAATCAGACGATGTTCCTACATGTTCGACTTCGACTCCCATATTCGCATGCTTGAACTTGTACTTTGTTCGGGTCGAGATGGAGCGCAAGACCCTGGATTTTGTTTGTTGGGATCTAGGTTGTGATTTTGTGGATTATTATGATCATTACATGACTCATTCACTGGATGGTTGTGACCATGCCTGAGTCTATTTATCGATCCTCACTGGATGGCTGCATCCATACCTTGGATCTAGACTTTTATGTACTTTGCTATGGATGGCTGCACCCATACCACATACATCATGTACTTGAGATATCAGTTGTACTTCTCCATGCAGGTTTTCCGGTGGTAGTGTTTTTGGTTGGCCATGTTCTTGTAAAGCATTTCACCCCTCTCTTTTTCGAGCCTCATGCTTTAGGGGGCATCTATTACACAGCAATTTGTCACCGTCCCTGTTACCCCTTCTCCGGCACCTTGGAGGACTCATTCTGGGACCTGTGAGAAGTGACATGACCTGGAAACACTTGCATTTGTATTCCGCTAAGTATGAACTTCATTTGCCCTGAAGACATCTCCTGCAAAAAAACCATAAAAATAGCCCTTTTTCCATTGGCGCAGTTTCACTATGCATCACTTGCGCCAATGGGGGAAATCCTCTAAAGAGGGTGTGCTAGCTAGCACCCTGTCTCAGATTCGCACTTGCGCCAGCCAAAATGGGTAGTGTTTTTAACAAACCAATAGCCGAAGATTTATCCTAACCCACTCCTGAACTGAATCTATCTTGATTTGGTTTGGTTTGGCTTCGAATCTCCATAGAGGGGAAGTGGTTTGCCACCTCTCATGGAAGCTTCTTAGTGATAAATCCAATCCCATGAATATTGTGGATGATCCTAACTCCTCCTCCTCTATCTATAAAAGCTTGTCCTTTTGCCTGAGGCAAGCTAGTTCCAGAGTTCCAAAGATTGAGAGTTGTCAAGTTCATGCTGCAAGAAGCCTTCTTCATTCCCATAAGGCTAAATCTAAAGTAAGGAGATTCTTATCCAAATAACCAAGGAGAGAGAGTCTTGTTCCCATTCCCAACAAGCTTTGCAAGACATCTGTTGTTGATCACCCAACCAAAGGAGGATTTGACGTCAGAACTATGGTTGTATTCTTCTTTGTTTATCAATAATAGATGACTATTATTATGGTTCCACTCTTATTGTCTTTTGTAATGATGATGAGTTATATCCTTTCTGACCGATATATAGTTGCATCTATTGGATTTTATGTTTGTGTTTGTGTCGTTCTTTGCATGTGCAGGTGTCCATTCACGGGGATCGTGGGGATCGTGACCAGCCGGAGCAAAGGAACGGGAGCATCAACTCTTCTACAAGCACTAGCGTTGGAATCCAGGTAGGCCCTCATCATTGGTCTTTAATTGGAATTAGGAACTTCCGTGATAGCGTTGTTTGATTGTTGCTAGACCCATTCTGGGCTAGTAGGGATCGCCTTTGTCTGTAGAGGGGATTTACCTCCACAACAAGGCGGGCTTTGATCCCCCGACCCCTCAATGAATTACCAAATTTACCACTGCGCCAACTAGCCCACGTGGAAAATTCCACCCAAAATTTATATAAACCCTCATTTCATTAGTGTGCCTAGGCATGGAGGAGGGGAGCGTGCACAAAAATCGAGACATAAATTTTTAATTTATTTATTTACAGGTGGAACCATGAGCCCAAAGAAGAGGTAGGCGAACCATGATTGGGCGAAATTCTCAAGAGCATGAAATTGTTGCAGTGTCCAAATTGGACAAACTTTATGTCGATCTTACACCTCTCAGTGACATGAACCTAATGGCATAATCAGAATTTTGATCTGAGCAGTGGATTTTCAGAGGACCCGGAGGAGGGAACCTTTGAGGAATCTAGGGGGAATCTAAAAGATTCCTTAAGCCCCTGATTTCCACTTTCTCAATATTCAGAAATTTGACAGTCGATTTTGCACTATTCAATGCCACAAATCTGATGGTACATTCAAATTTCCCATTTTATCATTTCATTTTTCAGCCACTTTTCAAAGTGGAGTGCAGGTGTCAGCATTCATGTGCGAGCAGTGATTTCCATGTGATTTGATGCCATGAGATTGATGGTACATCCAGCTTCAACAGCTTGAGATCCTTTTCTTCAGATGCCCCCAAAATGTGAGGTATATGCAGTGTGTTCATGTACTTATTTTTGCTATGAGATGTATTGGGCTGCACAGATCCTTGTTTGATGTTTGATGCGGGATCTTGTTTTCTTACTTGTGTCATGATTCCTTCTTGTTGTGGTGTGGAATCATTTGTGGGATGTACTTATTGTCATGATTCATCATGTTTTATTTGAGATCCCTATGCCATTATTTTGATGGGATACTCATGTGTCACCATGTATGATTGCATTGAAATCCATTTTATGCCATTTTGGTGGGATGTTCATTATCATCATGCATGAATTTATGTCATATTGATAGGAGTCCTTTTTTACTGAGAGTTCCTGTAGTGAATTGTCTCTTGGAGCCAATCCTACATGAGTGAATTTTCATTTTATGATAGCGACGTCACCACCTATGTACATCATCATTATTGATAGCACTTAATGTAGCAGCCTACACCATCTTAACACCAGGGCTCGGAGATGTAGTCCCTCCTGGATGATCTCCATTATCAACGTCTTGTTATTTTCTGTTGCTGATGATTGTCATGTTCCTTCTTCTTTACAGAATGCATGTATGTTCAATTATGCTATTTTAATTGCAACTCTAATTGCATCACGGAAGTAAAATATCTTGGTTAAATTTGGGAGTTGAGTCAACTCATATCATTCATATCTGGTGGACCTCCTTTCCTCATTTCAAAGGCCGTTAGAATTCAATGAATTTGAACCACAGTAATAGATTGAAGATCCATCTTTTCTTCTATGGCAGATACTTTTCACTCAAATTTAGAAGACAAAGATCTTAAAGTTTTCTCTACTAAAGTAGCCTCCTTTATCTCTTCACCCAGATTCTTCATACAATTAACAATCTCATCTACACACAAAAAGTAACTAGAAATACTTTCAACTCTATGCATATTAAGAGTTTCATATTGAATTATGAGAGTTTGGAGCTTAGCACATTTTACCTAGGAGTCTCCTTCGTAGCTCTGAATGACTTTTTCCCATATCTCTTTAGCTGCCTTGAGTTGCATGACTTTGACGAAATCTGATTCTGACGAAATTCCCAATAAAGTATTGACTGCTTTGGAATTCGTTTCATATAATTTCTTACCTATTGTATCTATAGGTATTTCTACTTGAAATTGGTATCCTCCTTCCACAATTTCCTGAACATCAGCTCCAAGTGACTAAAGATAGGCTTTCGTTCTTATTTCCAATATACCAAGTTGTTCCCATTGAAGATTGGTGGTCTAGTAGATCTCATGCCTTCATGATTGTTCATCTTGAAATATCTCCCTTCAAGTGATCAAGCTTCTTCTTAAGGACCTTCTCTGATACCAATTGTTGGAAATAATACTGAGAGTGGGAGTGAATCAATATTTATAATTAAGTAATATTCCATTTCCTAATCAGATTTATATACACTACTTCAGTGAAGTGAACATGTGTGTGCAAGCTACTATGATTAAAGAAACTAGCGTATACCTAGAGAGCTTATGATTTAGTTAATTTATCACGTGTTTATCTTTGATTAGTGCATCAGTATCTTATTATACAATAACTATGTGCAGTAATAACATAATAAATCATCACACATAAGCAACACACATGAATACCAAGATTTAAGGTTGAAACCCAATGCGGAAGAAAAACCACATGTTGATGTCATCTTTGTCTTCTTAATATAAAGAAAATCTGTTAACGATCTTGTATTGGTGCAGAATCATACCAGTACACAAGCACCCACCTGGAGAAGGCTACAACCTTCTCTCAATCTCCAGCTTCTACTGGAAGGGAGATACAACCCGCTAGCTCTTGTACTATCCGATATTCTTACTAGTACGTAAGTGCCAGCCTAAAGAAGGCTATGACCTTCTTTTTTCCTCCAAGGACCACGTTTCATAAATTTTCATACTAGATGCTCCTGGCTCACAATAACACAATATGAAGGCCTCGTTTCATCAAATTTTCACACTGGACCCATCAGAAACATTGAAGCTTAAACTCTATAACAATAACTGCATCAACCAACAATCGGTCAATCTGAACAGTCAAATCACAGTCACCAAAACAATGTGTTGAAACCCAAAAACATGCATCATCATTAAGAACTAGCTGCAATCTCAAGAATCATGCATCAGAATGCATATGCTACTTTAATGAACCTAACCTACATGTATACGCTACTTCATTTAACCAAACCTGCGTATACCTCCAAAACTACTAAAACATGAAACTTTTGAATCAAATTTGTACCAACCAGTAATATTTTGAACATCTACTATCAAATTACAGAGATCTAGATAGTCAGCAGCAACGATCATCCTTCTCACTTAATCAATCAATCAATCAGACTTATTCTCCTTATGCATTCAGTTCTACTTTCAGATCTAAGAAGACATCATTGATAGACAGTAGTAAACTAGAAACACTGATCAGATAGATCAGTCATTTCTTTTGTATACGCTACTTGGAAGCTTCGAACCGACGTGTATACGCACCTTCACCAAGGCAAACTAGTATATATATCTGCAAATACTAACTTACAACTTCGTTGCTATTCCAGATTTCAGACATACCCAGATCATGACATTAAAGAATAAACATGTGTAAGCAATCAGATCTAACCCAACCAATATCAGATCAATCAATTATAAATCATTTCAAGTATCATGATCCTGATCCAACATTTTTTTTTTGTGTAATTTATGCTACTTCTAATATTATACAAAAAGGC
The DNA here is from genome assembly GCA_000404065.3 of Pinus taeda. Classification (NCBI taxonomy): domain Eukaryota; kingdom Viridiplantae; phylum Streptophyta; class Pinopsida; order Pinales; family Pinaceae; genus Pinus; species Pinus taeda. The sequence goes on from APFE030275377.1 coordinate 35,061, forward strand.
GTACAAAAAGGATTACATCCGCCATGCTGAGATGGCTACAACTGAACAGTAGTGCTTACTATGACTGGACTCGAACCTGGGGGACTGAAGGACGATGAGACTGTCCACTGAATCCAAACCAGAACCCATATGAAACTAGTTACATGCCAAAAAAATCCCAATCCCTACCGAGGCGAGGGGGAAATTTACAAACATTGAGGTTCCAGACATAAGAGACATAACAGACAAAACATACTTCGACCAGAATCGACCCATAAAAATAACTGACTCATAACCTCCATTGCGCACTGTGACCACCGTGCCGACATTCTGAGACTGTGAGAGCGGTCTCCAAAACAACCCAGCAGTAGGCCTAAGCATCCACGGAGGTGGATGGTTGCTCCTCCACCACTGGACATGCATACGGATCAGATGAACTCGAGTCGATGTAGGGGGGATCGTTCCTTGCAGGCTCGCTTGTTCCTGCCACCGCACCCGAGGCTTCCGCAGGCTGCAGTCGAGAACACTGAACAGGCGAGGGTGGTCGTGGCTCCACTAGGACCTATGGTGTGCCTGCGTGTTCACATGTCTCGATCCAAACTGAAACATAGTAGATGGCATTGTCCAAGGCGCATGGAAACCGGAAGCGAGTGGATGGGTGAGAACCGAGCGAACACGTCGCTGCCCTTCCCCGCCCTCTTCCTTTGCCTCGTCCCCGCCTAGCTCCAAGTGAATTAATTTTCTCAGAGGGGGAGTCGAATGAGGTTGAGGATCGTGGAGAAGAAGCATGACCTCTAGCACCACCCCTTGAACCACCCCGCCGGCTGATGAGGCATTGTCGTTCACGCGGCATCCTGAAACCAAACTGCACGCAAATCTACCCAGAGACCAAATTTTCCCTTCGCCACACAGAGACTTGAACCAGTGCAGAATCTTACAAGGCAAATAGTAAACCGTTGAAGTAATGCAAGTGAGTGGGACAAGACTTACAACTCTGAACTGAAGTCGAGGATCATCCTGAGCAGCGAAGGGTGGAATTGTTCATAGGGACCCAAATAATCTGGAACCGTATGTCTTCCAGAGCACCGAAGGTCAAATAACGCACATAGACCAGGACCAGCGGAAGCGGGTAGACGATAAAGCCTGGGCAACCCAAGGTAAAGACCAAGGCCTTCTATACAGAGGGCCGAGGTCTAAATCCTGGCAAACTCATCCACGACGCCCTCATCCAAGACCATAACCAACAACGCACAGACCACAGAGACTTGACATCCCAAGAAACAACATTCTAGACGCTAACCATTCCAGCACTTTCCAACTGTACACAGTGCACCTGCGGGCCGAGGTGATCGCCTGTTATAGCACAATGAACAACCATTCTCCCATGTGACTTAATGGCCGCATTAAACATGGCTGGACGGGGGTAGCAGTTTCGAGACGCGTCTGGCCATCTGGCTGATATGGGCGGCCACTTGCCCAGTAATGAGGCCGCCGTCGCATTTATTTGCCTCTTAATCACCCGCAGCTGGGGATTGAAGGTCTTGAGTTTCCAAAGAGAGGCAATCTTGTTGAAGTTTAATGTCCTCTGAGTCATTGAGATTACCTGAGTAGGGAAGGCTATTCAGATCAACTCCTTGGTTGGCCAGACGATCTACTACCTTGTTGGCAGATCGCTTAACACGCTGAAAGATAATACTGTTGGGACTCCTGAGCCGTTCCTCCAATGCTTCTAGCCTGCTGAGCAGTCTCCAACTGGAAGCAAATTTGGTAGTTGGTGATCCTACTTGTATTCGAATGGCTGCATTGATGAGGATCAAAGAGTCTCCCTCTGCAACTAGCGGATAGTACCCTTGTTGATCGGCTACACATATGCCTTTCCATAGGCCTTCTAGTTCTGCAACATTATTAGTATCTTTGCCTATGGAACCAAAGAAAATGTGCTGGACTATACCTTTATCATTCCTAATTACACCGCCATATCCAGCGGGTCCTGGATTCCCTTTGGTTGCGCCATCGAAATTCAGTTTGAATGACGATGAGGTTGGGGGGGTCCAATGCACAAGGGAGACTGGCTTGGGAGATGATCTGGAGGGAGCAGAGGGAGCGCAAGATATGTGGAGATCCCACGATTTCCAAATGAGTTGCTCTTGAGGGGAGGATGGCCAATCTGTTTCTTGCCATGACTGAAGCTCCAGAGTTTCTTGAATGTTTTGCTTGAAGAGAAGCCAGAGAATGTCAAAAGGGCGATTCTTATTGTTGAAGACTCTATTATTCCTTTCCTTCCAGATGGACCAGTAAAGGAATCCTGGGATGAGAGTCCACAGAGAATTCAGAAGGGGGCTTTTATACGGAAACTTGGGCCAGGTTCTCAGCAAATTTGCGATGTCCCCCTGACGGTGTCCTATTCTTTGGTTACATCTGTCAATTTGATCCCAGAGTTGAGCCGCAAGGGGGCATGTCTCCATAAGGTGCAGAATGGTTTCCGATTGGAGTGAGCAGTTTGGACATCTTGAGGGTCCAATAAAGCCCCTTCTTTGCAAATTGTCCCAGGTGAGGATGCGCTTTTTGCTTAAGAGCCATAGGAAAGTAGAGACCTTGGGCCAGAGTTTGGACTACTAGATGTTACTCCATAGCGGATCTTTGTCATTTTGGCTTTCCACATACCGCAAAATATAGGCCTCTTTCGTAGTGAAGCTTCCTTTTGTTGAATTTCCCCACCTCAATTTGTCCTGCTTGTTTGACTGCTTGATTTTCCTGTGACTCAGTTCTTCCTCAATGTCTGTGTAGGTCTCTCCTTGCCAATCCGTTTGCCAAGAACTAGCTGGCTTCCACTGTTGATAATCGTTATTTTCCTGCTGTTTCCAGAACTGGGAGATGCTAACAAGATTTTTGTGCTGCATATGTGTCTGCTAGAGGGGTTTTTGGAAGATTGAGGAAAGCTTTGGGAGTTGCTGCCAGGAATCCTCCCTAAAACGCGCAGAGTTCCCCGAGTGAACTTCCCAGAAACTGTACTCTTGGATGAAGGAAATATGAAGTTTAGCCGCATTCCAGATCATGGAGCCTAAGGTGCTTGGACTGATTCTAATTAGGTCCTCCCATTGACTTCTAGGCACATATTTGGCTTGCCAGAGTTTTTCCCAATGAATGTGAGGTTTTACAAGTCAGTTCCACCAAACTTTTGCTCCCATGGTATGATTACTTTGCAAGGGATCCCTAAGGCCTAGTCTGCCGTTGGAGTTTAGTTGGCATACTTCTGACCATTTAACTAGGGTCCATTTCCTGTTGAGACCTGTTGATCCCCATAGAAAATTCCTCTGAAGATTACGAATTGCTTTGAGGACCCACTTGGGAGCGGCTAAAATGGAAATGAGATAAAGAGGCATAGCTTGGAGAATGGATTTGATCATGATAAGTCGACTAGCTGTATTGAGCGATCTGTAAGTCTAGGAGGAAAGTCTAGCTTCCAATTTGTCCAGAAGCGTGCGCCAAGACGCATGCTTGAGAGCAGAAACCATTAGTGGGGCACCCAAGTATTTGGATGGGAGCGCAATAATGGTAAATCCAAGGATGCGAGTGACATTTCTTTGAATGGAGACAGGGGTGTTGAAAAAGAAGAGTTGGGATTTGGATGCATTGATTGAGGTACCCGAGGCTTCAGAGAACAGCTCTAGCAAGGCTTTGAAGGATTTTGCTTCAGACAATGAAGGATGACCAAAGAGCATTGTGTCATCAACAAACTATTGATGGGATAAAGGGGAAAGTCCATGAAGCATTATGCCTTTGATTGCCTGAGATGAAACAGCATGATGAATAAGACGACTGAGCCCTTCCGCCATCAGGACAAAGATGAAGGGGGAGAGGGGATCCCCTTGCCGAATGCCACGCGATGAGCGAAAAGGCAGAGATGGCGAGCCATTGAGAAGAACGGAGAAGCAAGGATATGAGATGAGGCTCATAATCCATCGAGTCCAGGTAGCATTAAAGCCAAAGGCTAGCAACGTCTACTGGATATACTACCAACTGAGCTTGTCGAAAGCTTTGGAGAGATCAAGCTTCATTATCATGCCTGGTTTTTTAAGAATTTTTAGGGAGTGGATTACCTCATTTGATAGGATGATACCATCCATGATCTGGCGCCCTTCGACGTATCCCGTTTGTTCCGGAAGGACGAGAAGAGGCAGAAGAGGTTTGAGCCTGTTTTCCACCACTTTGGAGATAAGTTTATAGATAACGTTACAGAGGGAAATGGGCCTGAATTTGTCAGGCGTATTTGCTTCTTCCCCTTTGGGAACCAGAGCAATGAATGTGGAGGCGAGGGAGGGTAGGAGCCAATGCATGGAGCGAGATTCTTCCACCAATTCCCAAACCTCTGTACTTATTAATTCCCAGAAATCATGAAAAAAATTTGAGGTAAAGCCATCAGGTCCAGGAGCCTTACCATCTTTGAGCTGCGCCATTTCTTCCTCCACCTCTTGCTTTGTAACCGGTTGTAGTAAATTTTGGTTGTGTTCTTCCGTGATGAGCTTGGGGATGTGCCGCGTAACCTCTCGGATAGCTGTTGTTCTACTCCGAGTTTCTTCCTTGATCGCTTCCTAAAAGTAATCCCTGAGTTATTTTTCCATGTCTTCATGCTTTTCTAATTTCTCCCCTTGACTGTTATTAATGAAAGCAATGCTGTTATGCATTCGTCGTTGAATAGTAGAACGATGGAAGAATTTTGTATTTTTTTCCCCTTCTTTAAGCCATCTTATTCCGGATTTTTGGCGCCAGAGGATTTCCTCTTGTAATCTTCGAGCTTCTAATGCTTTCCAGAGGGATTGCTCCTTGTTTGCCAATTCTTCTGTTCTGCCCTCTAGGATGATGGCTTGCTGAATAGTGCACATTTCCTGCTCAAGTTTTTGCCTGGAGGTTGTGATGTTCCCGAATTGGGTTTTATTCCATACCTTCAGCACTTGCTTGAGGTGTCTGAGTTTCCGTTGGAATTTGAACATATTCGCACCTTCTGGGGGGAGAAGGACTTCCATGCCTCTTGGACCACCTCTTTGAAATTGGGATGACTGGACCAGAAGGCTTCGAATATAAAAGGTTGATTGCAGTGTTTTCCCAGTCTTGTCCATTGCAACATTATGGGCCAATGATCCGATCCCCCCTGAGGTAAAATGGAGGCGTGAAAGTCTCCGCCTAGATGAATTGCGTTATCTGAGATGAGAAAGCGGTCAAGTCGAGAGGCAATATTATGTACTCCCCTGCGCTTGTTTTTCCATGTGTATGTTCCATTGGAAGTTTGTATATCTATGAGCTGATTACTTTGAATGAAGTCTTTGAATCCTGCGCTGTCATCTTCCAGCTTCATGCGCCCTCCTTTTTTTTCACCTAGATGAGTGATTATATTGAAATCGCCCCCACTGATCCACAAGGGGAATTGTCTGGAAGAGTTCAAGTCTGTTAACGCGTCCAACACTTCTAGCTTGTGATGCATATCTTGTGGGATGTAAGTATTGGTAAGGAGCCCGTGTATATACGTTCCTATGAGATGAAAAGTGGCTTGAATGAAATGGTGAGTGGCATGGAAATCTTGAAGCATTAGAATCTGCGGGTTCCATACTATGGAGAGCACACCCGAAGCTCCTACTGCGTCCATGGAGACTGATCTACTGCCACTCCAGGCTTTGGGGAGGATCTTTTCGAGAGCAGTACTAGTACTTTTTGTTTCTTGTAGAAAGACCACAGCTGGTTTTTCTAACTGTATCATATTTTTTAACATTCTGTGTTTTGAGGGGCTATTGAGCCCACACATGTTTCAGGAGATGAGCTTCATGAGGAACTGTGGGGGTGGGGCTTATAAAACTTCGTCAACTTCGGGAATCTCCCTGATTCCATAAGTATTTCTCCTAGAATGATAGTTCTCTGCAGATCAGTTTTGCACCCTCTCTTCTTTGTTTCTTTTAGGATTTTCTTGCCATCCCATGGAATACCTGCCTGTATTCCAAGGCATTTGTTATGCTGAGCTTTGATTAGTACTCCTTCTAATCTGTCTATTTCCCAAGGGGGGATTAAATTATATTATTTTTGCTTATGGCATCTTCAAGTTTGAGTATATCCAGTCCATCTAGACTTACATTCTCTTGATCTTCCTCCATGTTAATGGGGATACTTTGAAGATCTTCTGTGACCCCCTCTTGCAGACTGAGAGCTAGAGTTGCGTCAAGATCCATGGCTGAGGGTTGCATGTCAGCGTCTATAGCTGGCATTTTTGGATTCGAGGCAAGAGGAGAACTGAAGGGCGCCGAAGAGGAAGGATCCAGGGGATTTTTAAGGTCCTGAGATGACGAAGGTTGCAGCGGAGAGGCCTGAGAGTCATTTGGCATAGTCTCAGAGGGATCTTGAGGGGTAAGGATTTGAAATCTATTCTGTGAGGCAGCCTTCTTGGGGCTAGAGGGAGCAACAACATGTTTTTTGGTATGTCTGCATCGATTGGGCACTTTAATAAAACCCTCAGAGTCTTTATTAACCTCGTTAGCAGAATATTTGAGCTGGGTGGTCACAGGACAATCCCTAAACAGATGGCCATGTTCATGGCATTTACAACAGCGGAACGGGATATGTTCATAATCAAGAGGTTGAATCCATTCAAAGTCATCGTGATAAAGACTTACCGAGTCTGCGAGGGTCTTCTTTAGATGCATCTGGACGCAGATCCTGGCATATGAGGTGAATCTTCTATTTTTGGTTTCCTCTGCAAATTTTATGAAGGTGCCAATGCGATCTCCATTATCTTCAGAGTTTCTTCTCTCCAATACTCCGATGGAAGGGAATACATGCGAATCTAGATTGGAGCATGACTGAGATCTTCTGTATCAGGATTGAACCTGGGTTTCTAGTCTCGCAAAAAGAGACCAACTGAGTTGAAGAAGTAGGGGCCTCCTTCAAATACTCTGATTTTATCCTCCAAGCAGTTGAATATAGCATTAAAGAAGCCTTTAGGGCCTAGTAACAACGAAACTTGCCCTTTGGGTTTCCATTTGGAGGCGATCCATCCGTATAAGGCTTTTTCCGTTAGCGAGAAGCCAAGAAATTTTCCAATGAGTGCATGATCTTTCATGTATTGTACTTCGCCATTGAGTCTATGACTGGGTAGCTCAACTTTGATTCTTTCTATCGCTTTTGGGATGCAAGTTGCCGATGTCGCCTTTGGCTGTGACACCCTTGGAGCATTATTCTCTTCTCCGTCCGTGTCTATGTGCTGTACTGACATGTTAGGCTGTTCAGAGCTTTGACCTTGATCTGGAGATGAACCAGGTGGAAGCGGGGGAGTCACGAGAGCGCCGCCGTTCACCTGCCGATCATTTGAAGTAGGGGGGGCATGAGATCCAGCCCCTCCCACCAGGGAGGACATGACGTGATGCCCAGTAGAAGCCAAAATCCGTAACTGCTAACGTTTCTGAGATGAATGACGCGCTGGGAGTATCTGGTGGCACATATGCACAGGACTGAGCATTGGCTGCAGGGTGCAGAGCTCAGAGCCTAGGGTTTTTATGTTCATGCTCTTTTTTTCATGATAAAAATAATTTTATCATCCTGATCCAACATTGAACTCAAGGTGCACAAAATATTTCAGATTATATCATAATCATAGACCATACAACATAACAATTACTTCAGATAGAAGTATTCATGAGAAACCCTTTCACTTGCACACTTGGCCCTTTGATCTTCTCCTCCTTATATAGTTTTTTTCCTTTCTCAATACCTCAGACCAAAACAAAACTTAAAACCTGTGGTATTCTTGGACTGGATCAAATAGTTGTTAGTCCACTCAATATTGTGGCTTAATACCCTGGTATTGCCCTTGTTATTCTTTAATCTTGAATTTCCTTGATTTTCCAAACCATGCATACTTTTCCTCTTGTGAAAGTGTGTGCATATGTATATGCTCCTTTTGTTCTGTTAACCCACGTGTATACGTTGCTTTGTCAAAGTGAACCTGCATATACAGCTTAAACTACCTTACAACATTGTTTTTCTTCAACTTCTTGATTCTGATCAGTAGACCTTTGTTCCAACTTCCTATTCTTTTGTACTAATGCCCTGTTACCTCTGAATTGACCTATTACAAAGTGAGTTCCCTTTTGTCAAATCCAAACTTACCTGTGAGTGAGTTTCCATCAAGGACAACACTTGTATCATAATTCCAACAAAAACAACAAAAATCAGGAGGACCAAAGGGAATCAACAGATGGAGGACGAGGAGAAAGAACATCACCAGAAAAATTAGATTCACGGTCCAAACTTGCATTTAAATTTTGAATATGTGAGGTGGGAGAAGATGGTGGTAGGTCAACAGATGGACTCTCAAGTTCTCTAACCTCAACCTACATAAATGGAGTTGTTTTATGAGAGGAATAAGAAGAGTCACTTGGAACAAAAACTTCCTTCGTCACATATTTAGAAGCTCCATAACCAGTATATGTTGGGAGACTTTTGAAAGATTATATTCTTTTGGATTCATTGAAATATGAGCAAGAAATTCGAACTTCTCTTTCATTAAAATCCAATCAATATAATCTTTAGAAAAATAAAAATAGAAATGAATAAATCGATTGTGAAAACCATTAAGAGATTCATCAAGTTCTTTTCTAAGATGCATGATTTTCTCGAAAATAGATTTGTAATCATACATGTCAAAGGTGTGGTAGATCTATTTGACAGGATGTTTGAAAGAGTGTATAGAAGCGGTTGGCAATGTGTAACACCAGTCCTTAATGAGTTCTTTGAATATGAGAACGAATAACCTGCAAGCAGTATCCTCACAGTGAATATTGTGTCAAGTGAAAAATTCAAGAAAGTGAGCGGTGTAATCGAGAATGGTTGTTCCACCCTCTCCATCAAACTTCAAATTTGAGAGGTTATTAATTATCCCCATGGGCACTTTTAGATTTGTAGTTCTGGAAAAACATGATGGGGTTAAAATATGGGAAGAATCCATTAAAATGTATGGAAAGTTCAAACATACTTCACAGGATTAGCTTATCATATGGCCCAGCGCTCAGCACTAGAAATGTTGACGACCCACCAACATTCATGGGGTATCCCTAATATGAAGTCCTAATTAAACCTCACACCATTTGCAGTAGGAGTCCCATCCAGAATACAGCCTTGGTTTTCGAAGTAATGGGTTTAATGATGTGCCTTGGCTACAATAACGCATATAATGGTGTATTCGTGACTCTGGGGAAACAACTATGTGACTCTGTGGACGGTCAAGTGCGATGTATGAAATTTTTTAACACAATGAGGGGAAATGAGTGAGCCCCTTAGAAGCCTGTAATATTACGCAACTTTAAAGGAACGCACGAGCATAAAAACATCACGTTTTAGCCCGCAAAATAATTCACAAGTCAACCATGTCATAAATAAACAAAAACACGCATTCCACAAGATTCATACTAATCCAAAAAAAATAGTTCAAAAGCATTAACGTAAGTGAAACAACATATAGTACAAACATACCAAGAATATTCCTACTATATTCACAACATATGCATGAAAGCATGTTGGTTCTGCGCTTTTATTAAAGTGAAAGTTCCAAGCATACATATACCATTAATGAACCACTAGTCCCAATAGTGGAACATGAATTCCAAACCTTCTCCTGGAAAGAAAGATACTCCCTCTATGTTATAGAGAAGCCAAGGCTCTCAACAAAAACCCCAAGCCCTTGATCCTAAGCTAAAAGCCTAGCCAAAATCTTACTCCCAAAATCCCTTTACATGAGTTATGAGGACATATGTATAACAAAAGGGGTGACTATTCATCTCCATTTTGTGACTCTTAGATTTCTTTGATGCCTCTTCAACTTCTTTACAAAGTGACTCTTCACATTCCACAAATGATACTTGGAATTCCACTTACAAAATAATTACAAAAGAATATTGCAATATACTCATACCCATATAGGAAAAAATTAGGTAAATCCAACTAGACAGTTTAATCAGAAAAATAAGTCAAGCTTGAGTTTTGGGAAACTCCAGCTCAGCAACTTCAACTTGTAGGTTCTTGGTCACATGATGATGTCAAGATTTGTACTGTGTGATGACTTCCCTAAATTGTGCGATGGGATCAGGCTGGAAGCGGACTCTAGCCTCCATGGAATCTAGGTATACTAATTTGGAACCAGTTTGAGTTTATTTATTTAGCAGGAGAAACATGGTATTGATCTAGACATGGCCACAAATGTACTTATACATGTTCTACATGCCTACTTCAATATCTCCTTAGTAGAGATCTATCTGCACTAATCCTTCAACTGCTTACCTGACCTGATTCTTGAATTGCCTACCTGACATGATTCTTGTGTTTTGCTTCAGTGGGTGAGCCAACTGATGGGATCTTGTGATACTTCAACATGAAATCCACGTTGTTGTAAAATAGTGCATATGAAGCTTGAATATTGACAATAAATGAGGCGAGCTATTTGTTACTTTGAATGATCATATGTACTTGCGCTTTCTCCAACTCTTCCTCTTGCCTTGTTTTCTTTGCCAATTTGGATGATGCCTCTTCGTATTGCATCGACCACCCATGGATGGCAGTGATGGTTGTATGGAAAGCCTTAAGGGCTTTAGAATTATCCTTACACTTCTATTGCATTTCGTGCAAGTGGAGAAATTATTTATGCATGGTTACAAGCTCCTCATAAAGGCTATGCATGGTTTCTCCCAATGTCAATAATTCACCAAGTATGGATGCCTTAAGTTCTTCCAGATAAAACTACACGAGAGCTATGTTCTAGACCTCTGCTTGGAGTTGATAAACTTCTTGCCTCACAACCTATAAGTTATTTTCGAATATTTTTCTCTTGGCTATCATATACTTCGTGTTTGACTTGGTAGCACCTGCGAAGGCCACACTGGTTGCAGCAATGGAATTTTGATTCCTTTTGTTGTCTGTCACACTCACCCTTTCTCTGGTGAATGAAGGATATGTGAGAAATTCTAGAAAATGTTTTTTCCTTGCTTTTACAACCTTCTTTTGAAGCTCATCATAAGTTCAATTATACGTGCCCTTGACTGGACCATCATCGAGAGCAACAATTTCCTCTTCCTTTCTTGGATATTTCTCTGCTGTCAGAGGAGTGGGAGACTCAATGGTGACCTACTAATTGTTTGGTATTAGATCAACATCTTGGTTTCACTGCTCTGGTTCCACCACCATGTCTTGAATCATAATAGACTCCTCAATTTCATGAGTGAGCTATTTTTCCTACAAATGTTCGCTCTCCTCTCCTGGTAATTGGTTATGCTCTTGTTCCTTGGATTGTTTCCATGTTGCTTCTTCTTCTTCTATTCTCTACCATTCTTCTTCTTCTTGTCTTTTCCTTTATTCTTCCAATCTCCTCTACTCTTTTTCTTCCCTCTACTTCATCTCTTCCCCTTTCTTCCTATGTTTCCTCCTCTTTTCTACTGCTATGGCTACTTTCAGGATAATTGGATATGCTTTCATCTTGCAACTCTGCTCTTCCACTAGACTTTGTGCAACTTTCCTCTTTCCCTTTTTGCACACTAGGGTTTGCCTTTATACTGTACTTCCTCTTCCTTCTACAGAGTAACCTATGATTTTCCTGTAAAGCTAACTAATTCGTAGGACTTGGAGGAATTATAACAATTCTTCATCTCCTCCTCTGTGGGCCTGTGAAATGTCCCGTTTGGACACTAGATATTAAACATTGCACAGTGATATTTACAAACATTCCTAGGATCATACGGATTGAATTCCAAATGATCGAATGAAAATTTCTCTATCTCCTTGCCTTCGATGTCCGGAAATTTTAAATTCTTGATTTCGTAAAATCTAATCTCGAAAGGAAGAGCGGGCCAAGGTGTTTTCTTCTTCATGTGCAAAACCACTGATAACCCTGTGGAAATATGGCAAGAAAATTCTTGCATGACCAACGTATTAGTGAAATACCTCAGTAGAATATGTGGAGACTTATGTCCACCAAACACTCTAAGGAAAGTTCCATTTAGCGAGGCATACCAATTTGTTATTTCTAACACTACTTCCATTACCCGACGTGGCATGCAAGTTTGATCTTCCTCAAATATTAACTTTTATAATGGAATGAGGAAGTGATAAGTCATTTTTTCCATTACTGATTTGTGGCTGCACTCCGAAAGCAGCTTTCAGTAAAGTTCCACAGCAGGCTCTCTTCGTGTCAAGTTCCAACTCATGCCAGGAAATGAATTGTGAGCACATATTTCATCCAGTAGGTAGGTAGACATGTAAAATATGGCTTTCTTTCCCTTAGGAGGATTATGGGAATTAGTTACATGAATCTTCAGTTGTTGAGCCAATATGTCTGACCAATTGAATGGTTTTCCTTCATTCACAATATGATTCAACAATAATTCCCACCCTTCGGTTAAGGTCTCAGTACTCTGCTGACCATAGATCCTACAACATAGAACTATTAAGTGCTAAGAATATTTCCCGAGAGATTTTTTCTTGTAGGTGTGGGTGGGTTTCGGAAAAATAAAATAAAATAAAATAAAATAAATAAATAAAAAAATAAAAATAAAAATAAAAATAAAATAAAATTGTTGGCCCTTTCACCTAGCCTTTAAAAACCTCCTTTATTCTCAAGTAGTTGGTGGTTTCATAGAAGTAAGAATCCATGAGCAATTATGAATCTAGCAAATGATACATGAGATGGTATTTCGATGCCAGAAAAGAGGCAAATCTTTTGCCACTGGCATGGCTAAGAGTCATAGTATTGGAATCTGCATGAGATATTATCCAGATGACAATATTTTCACATGGGAAAGTCAGGTACTTGCATGTAATCTTGTGTAACCCTGACCTTTGGACAATTATATACAGCTTTCAGACTTCCAAAATTTGCTTTGAAGCATCTTTCTTAGAATGCTTCATTCACTTTGTGTCATGTGATGTCTGATTCCTTTTCTATAAACAAATGAGTATCTGAGAAAACTGGAAAGTTCTTTGGAGTACTCTCAACTGCCTCCCTGATGTTTCTTTCTATAGTGTCCTTTGAACAAAATATCTTGGGGGCCATGATAACAGTTAGTGGATCAAAAGAAGTGTTCAAAAACTACAATACTTGTAGGAGAAAAATGAACTCATGGAAAACATGAATTAACTTCAAAAAAATGACTCACAAAGCAAGATCAAGGTAGAAACCACAAGACTGAAGGGTACAATTGAGAAATTCTTGAGTTGGGGGAAGGGACTAACTTCCAAAAATGTGCATCGTTTAGTCCCAGCTGCCAAGGGAGCAGCTTGAGGCTTGAGATTGTCCTTTGTGTAGTCTGAGTGACCAAGGGTGAGGCTTGAGTCCTGGAAATGTGTAATGCACAGTTTGGAAAGCCAGCTACTTTGCATTGTGTAGTCTCAGAGACCAAGCATGAGGCTTGATCCTTGGACTTATGCAATGCTTAGTTGAGAAGGGCAAATAGTAGCCAATTGAAGGGAAGATTTGCCCGGAAATAGGATGGGAAAGTGGAAAATCTACCCAGAAAGAGGATGGGAAAGTGGTAGATCTTAGTGATAATTCTAGTTAGAGTGTAGATGTGAGTAAGGAAAGATATATCAATGAAGATTAAGTGAAAAATATCAATATGAAAAAGGAAAAACAAGAAGGCATAGGGAGTCGCCGAAATGATGACCACTAATGGAAAAAAATAAGAAAGTTGATGCGACACTTGTAAAAGGAGAAAGATGAGCTAAACCTGTACAATCTAATATAAATTGAAACACCAGCAACCATGAAAAGAAAAAAACAAAACAGAACTCACAGAAGTGAAATGAAAAAAACAACAAAAGATGACAAAAGCAAAACTCACTAGAAAAAGCGCCGCAAACTCCACTAAAGGCTCCTTGATTTACTTGGGAAGGCTAGATATCCAAGATCAAATGTAAAAAATGAGCTCTAGGGGTGTCTATTATATAGATCTAGGCTAGTTAAAGTTTCTAACTTGCATGCCTAAAATCAAGGTAAAAGAGACACTTTCCAGAAAGTCCAAAAATAACAACTTTTGCCACTCTTCATGAAACTAATTAACCTATCCCTATTTTCCAGGGATTTCCTTTTCATTTTTTTTTTTTTGGGAAACAAATCATTCACACTACCAAGCAGCATTGTGCAATTCCCAACCACAAGGGACTCGGCAACTCCTTGACTCAATGGATTGCATAATTTCTTAGAGCAAGGGAAGCTTTGCACAATTTATGAACTCAAGCCCAGGATGTCTCCTAGAATTTTGCAGTTTCTGAGCTCAAGTATGGCCTGTCTATCTGGATTGTGTAATTCAAATCCTCAAGGTTAGCCTTCCTTCCAAAATTACATAGCTTCTAGAGGGAAGACCAACAATGCTACAAATTGAAGTCAAGAGATAGCTTGTGTCTAAAAGGTATCAAACCAGGATCAAAACAACACATCACAAGCACAACATGAAAATATAAGTCTTGATCATAGTGTAGGAAATCCTATAGACTCACAATCTCATGAAATGAACTAAAGCATAAGACAATAATCTACTTCTACTTTCAACCAGCAGAGACCAATAGATAGATGAAAACAATATGAACAAAAAGAAGACAAATCAATGTCACATAACACAATATGTATATGGGGAAATCCACTACTTAAAGCCCCACTATCTGTATTGGATATATCAGAAATATGAGTGAAGATGCAAAGCTTGTTCTCTAAAAAATTCTGCACAAGTACGCTCAACTCTCTCAACTCACAAGCTAGCTCTTGGCCAATACTTAGCCAATTCTGCGACTCTCCAAGCTCCTAATCTCTTGTGTTATTCATAGGATGAATAGTCTGTATTTAAATGGAATTCATGCGTCCAAAACTATGCAATCCAAACATAGGATCAATCTTTTATGCATGCATGAGATTTACACTCTAGTAAATAATACCACTGATAGTACATTATCCTTGCACTCTAGTCTCAACTAGATCTTTATCTGAACTGACATGCATGAGTTTCTCATGAGGGAATCTTCAGTTAACTGGAGTAGCACTAGTGGATGCACTAGTGCACCAACAGACTGTTAGTCCTCTATTAGTTCCAAAAAGAATTTAGAACTAATTTAACTAAACTTAACTCTGTAAACTGAGTGATCTAATTTCCATCTCATTTTAACCTCATACTAGACCCCTAAAACTTAGGGAGAACATATACATGACTACAAAAATACTTCCAAATTGAAATTCCTAAGCTAATTAAGTTAATTTAACTTAATTAACTATTTACAAGTTGCAACGAGAATAGAATTCAATTTTAATTCTTAGTTTAATTCAAGGACAAATTAAACTGGAATTTATTGTTGCCATTTCTCAACACTCCCTCTCAACAAGAAAGGGATTATTAGCTACCTCGACCCTATCTATGTGAAACTCGAATTTACATCTTGATAATGCTTTTGTCAAAATTTCAGCATCTTGTTCCACCATGGGAATGTACTCTAACAACATAATCTGCCTCAATACACAATCTCTGGGATGATGATGTTAGATATCAATATGCTTGGACGAATCATGAAAATATGTATTTTCAAAGAGTTTGATACAACTCCGATTATCACAATAAATCACAATTGGATCCATCTACTGACCAAACAAACCAACCAGAATCTTCCTCATCCAGATGGCCTCACATGTTGCTTGACTTGCAGCCATGTACTCTCCACTGTCGAAGTGAGTGCAACTGATATTTGTTTCTTGTTGTACCAAGAAATTGACGTTGACTGAATACTGAAGATCCCGCCTAATGTTATCTTCCTATCGGATGGACTCCCTGCCCAATCTGCATTGGTGAAGCCCTGAACATTCACTCCCTCTATCTATCTGTACCATAATCTATACTGAGAAGTGCCCCTGAGGTATATCAACAAATTCTTTGTCGCCTTCTAATACAGATTGGTAGGCCTAACCATCGCTTTTTTAATTTGGTTAACTGCATAGCACATATCCAGTCATGTGTTCACCAAGTACATGAGTGAACCCAAAAGATTCCTATAAACAATATCTTCCACTACTTCCCCTAAATGAACATCCCCCTTCCTCCAGTTACTTGCTAGAGGAGTCTCCATGGGTTTGTTGCTCTTCATGTAGAACTTGAGACACAAACAACTGCCCATCTCCTTGCCATACCTCCATGCCAAGAAAGTAATGCATGAGATGCATGTCCTTCATCTCAAACTCTCTTGCAAGGTCCTCCTTGCAAGACTTGATCAACTGATCATCACTTGTCAGTATGAGATCATCAACACAAAGTACAATGATCAACCGTTTACCTTCCACCACCATCTGGTACAGGTTTGCATCCACTTCACTCTTCGTGAAGCCCAACCTGGTGTACCAAGCATGGGGTGCTTGCTTCAGCCCAAACAATGCTCTCTTGAGCTAGCACACATGCAACTCATGGTCAAAGGTCTCAAAACCCTTAGGTTGCTCTATGTACACCTCTTCCTCAATCATGCCGTTAAGGAAGGTTGTCTCCACATCCATCTGATGTATCTTCCAACCCATATGTGCTGATAGTGCCAATATAGATCTGATTGATGAGTACCCTGCAACAGGACGAAAGGTCTCATCATAGTCAATCCCCTCTACTTGTGAAAATCCACGCGCCACAAATCTAGCCTTATGATTATCCACACTACCATTTGCAGATTTCTTTACCTTGTAAAGCCAAGAGGAGTTCATCATTTACTTGTCCTCTCGTATCGGGACCACATCCCAAACATTGTTACGAACTATGGAGTCATACTTCTCCACCATGGAATCAACCCAAACAGGCTATTGCACTGCTTCCTTAAAGGAATGTGGCTTTTTCACAACACATTCACCCATAAGAGACATGTATCCAGTGTACCTTTCAGGTGACCTCCTCTGCCTACGTTGAGAAGTGGGTGCTCCCATATTCTCCTATGCATCATCCAACAATCTGTCAACCTCTCTAGCGCGCTTTCTTCACTCTCTAGAAGACTCCACCTAAGTGAATGTATCCACTCCCAGATCCTCTTCATATGACTACTCCATGTCAATCTAAGGCTCCTCATCCACATGTAGCTCAAGCTCCCTCTCAATGAAAACTCGCATGGCCTTCTCCTAATCGAATCTGACATCCCCGTGAACCACTGTCATCCTGCTGGTCGGAAAGTACACCCGATATTTTGAGGTGTATCAATGTACCCCACAAATATCCCCAACTCTTCTATTAGCTCAATATTCTTCTATGTATCTTTGGTCACATGGAAATATACCAATGACCCAAAAATCCTGAAGTGACCAACATCTGGCCTCTTACCGAAATAAGCCTCCTCTGGTGTCTTCATCTCATGTATTCAATGTGGGCTACATTTCTGAACATAAATCATTGTGTTGCATGCCTTAGACCCACAAGTATAGTGGTAGGCCCTAATCATGCAACATTGGCCTCACTACCAATACTATGCTTATGTTCTTCCTCTCGGCCACCCCATTCTATTGAGGGTTATGGGGTGTCATCAACTCCCGTTTAATCCCTTCAGCTACACAGAAGTTCTTAAACTCATTTGATACATATTCACCACCGTTATCACTCTGTAGAGTTTTAATCTTCTTGCCCAACGCTTTCTCCACCAATGCTTTAAACTCACAAAACTTTGCGAAAGTTTGATCCTTTTTCTGCATGAAAAATATCTAACATTTATTAGAATAGTCATCAAAAAATATAGCATAATACCTATGTTTGGATGTGGATGTTGTCAAGAATGGTCCACACACATCTGAATGGACTCTCTCTAGAATAGTCTCTTCTCGACTGTCTTTGTTGTGAAAGTAATACTTGGTGTATTTTCCCAAAGTAAACCCCTTGCATGTATCAACTTGCTCAAGTGTACCTTTCGAAAGATCGGTGGAGATTTGCTACAATATCTTCAAAGCCCCATGATACAAGTGGCCCAATCACCTGTGCCACAACTCACCAATGTCTCAACTCTACGCCCTTTCTTCTCTTTTGTTCAAAGTAGCACACTCCTCTACCTCCATATTATATAGATTCTTCACCCGAATCCCTATCTTCTCTACTCGACCCGTGGCTATGTGTCGAAGGAATGCCTTTCCTTTCAAGAAGATCACATCATAGCCTCTATCCTCAAGAATGGCAATAGACACCAAGTTCTTCTTCAAATGGGCACATACATAACATTCTTCAAGGTGAGGGGAGCTCCATGATCCCTTTGAAAAGTAATCATGCCCAATCTAGTAACTCTATACTTCCCGTCATTACCCATCTCGATATCCATCTAGAGATCTTTCTCCTCCAATTCAGTGAATAACTCTTTCATGCCAGTCATGTGGAATGAAGCTCCATTGTCTAAGTACCACACACTTCCCATAATTGATGACACCATGCATGCAATGAGGGTGTTAGACTCCGTCTCATCTCAGAGATTGATTCTTCTTCAAAACAGGGTTTTGAAGAAGAAATCATTTAAATTTTAGATTATGTAATTTGTTTGTTCTTCAGCTCTTCAACTGGCAGTGTCTTCAAGCTCCTACCTCTGCAAAAGCACAAAGAAAACAAATTCAGCATGAGGCTTATGAATAAACGACAGCCCTATCAATCGGCATGCTAGTCTTTTTGGTTTTTTCATTTTCCTCCACTTCCAGAGCTAGAAAGTTTATATGATTCCCAGACAAGATCTTATGGAACTGCAGCTATGAAAATACAGAGAAATACTTGCTTTTCTATGATAGAAGTTAGAGATATTCTTCATTTTCAAAATATACTTGGAGAGAAAAATGTCATTCAGGATAAAGATGAATTGGCTATGGCAAATCATGATTGGATGAGGAAATATAAGGGTTAAAGCCAACTCCTACTTCGTCCTAGGAACACTGAAGAAGTCTCACAGATCCTAAAATATTGTAATTCAAGATATCTAGCAGTTGTTCCACAAGGTGGTAATACTGGCCTCGTGGGTGGAAGTGTCCTTGTTTTTTATGAGGTGATTGTTAATCTTGGGTTGATGAACAACATAATTTCCTGTGATAAGGTTAGTGGCATCTTGGTTTGTGAAGCTGGTTGCGCCCTGGAGAATCTTGACACATTTTAGCTGATCAGGGGTATATGATGCCCATTGACCTCGGTGCAAAAGGTAGCTGTCAAATTGGTGGAAATATTTCCACAAATGCAAGGGGCATATGTCTTTTTCGATATGGGTCTCTTCGTGGAAATGTTCTAGGGCTTGAAGTTGTTCTTGCAAATGGCACTGTGGTTGATATGCTTGGAACCTTGAGAAAAGACAATACGAGATATGATTTGAAGCAATTATTCATTGGAAGTGAAGGCACCCTTGGCATAGTCACAAAGGTTTCAATTCTTGTACAACCAAGGCTTTCATCAATAAATCTTGCCTTTCTTGCATGAGGAGATTACTTGAGCTGCAAGAGACTTCTCTCTGTAGCTAAAAGGAAATTGGGAGAGAATATCTCAGCATTCGAATTTTTGGATCTTGCTTCTTTGGACATGGCTTTGAATCACTTGGAAGGTGTCAGGAACCCTTTACCTTATTCAAAGGGGAAATTCTATGTTTTGATTGAGACTACTGGTAGCAACCAGTTGCATGACAAAGCAAAGTTGGATGCCTTTATGGAGAGTTGTCTTGAAAATAGTCTCATTGTTGATGGTAGTGTGGCACAAGACTACAATCAGATTGCTGCATTTTGGTGAATACGTGAGGGTATTACAGAGGCACTAGGGAGAGCAGGTGCTGTTTACAAATATGATTTAACACCTATTCAACACCTATATGAACTTGTTGATGAAATGCGCACGAGGGCATGGTGTGTTTGACACAACATTCAATTGGTTATGCTCAACTTTGCTCAACTTTTAGAGTCAGTTGCGAGGGAATTCTAAAGGATGGGTGCAATTTTCACCCAGCTTTCAACCCCTGGTTTTCCTCACCACTTGGAGATGAGACTATTATCCTCATACTGAGACACTTCTGGCCACTCCTTGAACGTATATTAAGTTATGATCATATGCAAAATGTTTGTTTGTCAACTGTTGTTTGTAAAGCCCTGTCACAAGTTATTCAAGCCTCAGGTCGGAACTTCTCAGCACTGTTAGACCGATTTTGCGTTCACTTTCAAGTGAATGCCACTCTTCCAGAAAACAATTTAGTGGCATGCTGTTGATTTAGATGTGGATCAGGGTGTAATGGTGGTTTTCCATTATCTGCATGGCGTTATTTCAGTCGAAGGGGTGTAGTAATTGATGAGTGTTATCCCTACTTTGACAACGATGGTTGTAATCACCCTGGTTGCGAGCCTTCATACCCAACACCTCGGTGTGTCAAGCACTACAAGGATAATCAAATTTGATCACACTCCAAGCACTACAGTTCAAATGCATACATAATCAAATCAGATCCATACAATATAATGGCTGAGGTTTTCACTAATGCTCCGATAGAGGTCTCATTTTCTGTTTATGAGGACTTTGCCCATTATGAAACTGGTGTGTACAAGCATGTCCAGGCTCGTTATTTAGGAAGACATGCTGTCAAGCTGATTGGGTGGACGCAACAAATAATACAAGCAACAACATAGTCTTGCTCTTGTTACTGATGCCTGTCATGATCTGCATCTCTCTTTTCCTCTTTTAAGTGATCGACACACTATTATCGCCTCTACTTAACCTTTCAGAGAGTCGAGACGTCTGTGCCTTGTTCTCTTAAACATCAAATTGATGATTATAACTAGGCAAAGTTGCTCAGTGGGTGTTTAACTGCCAGCCATAATATCTTTCCGTGACAATCTCTGTTGTGAATTTTTCAATCACTGGAAAGAGCGTCTGCTGGGAAATGAATTTGGGTTTAATGTGAAAGTTGCGGGTAGGCTACTTCGTTCAAATCTCAACACCTAGTCGCTTAGCACCCGGCATTTGTGAAACTCGGATTGCTGGTAAGGCAACAAATGGTTGAGAGAATTGACATATGGCTTTCACAATGCCAAGATCCAGATCACGGTGCGATCTTTTGGAGATTTTGTGGGAATTGCGGGCGATTGTTGGGAATCTTAGTTTAGTTTTCACCATAAGCTGAATCAGTGGAAAATTAGTTTTATTAAAATGGCCAACGCATTTCCAGATTTTGGGGCGCAGTTTGCAAAGTGGCATTCATAGGTTCGTTTGCGTGTCAACAACTTGAATTCGAATCAGGGTAACATGCTTATTCTCCAGGAGAGCTGCACTGATGTATGTAGAGTGGCCATGAATTTCGTTCTCAACGGTGGTCATCCCAACTACGTGGCTCCTTTACCATTGGATTTTGTGGCACACAGTTGAGTTTGGGTAGCAATGTCCTTAATGACATAATCTCCAGTGGCTCGTTATCGACTGTGGTTTTCCAGATTTTAATCAACTCTGCGCTATCTTTAGGATCGGTTGCAACTGTGAATAGCCTCATATCTTGTACAGTTGACCAAATTAAGACGGCTCTGAACTATGAAAACGTGCCTCTTGTTTCTTGTTTCCATCTGCTCTATTTTTATGGCTTTAGTTAAAACAACGCCCCTGTTTTGGGCAGCACTTTATATTTATTGTATTAAAAATTCATTAGAGAGAGTTAGTAAGGGGATTTTTTCTGAGTGCTGGAGGAGAGATGAGCTCCATTGTACAGTCTTTGACAGAGGGAT
Source organism: Pinus taeda (assembly GCA_000404065.3). NCBI lineage: Eukaryota > Viridiplantae > Streptophyta > Pinopsida > Pinales > Pinaceae > Pinus > Pinus taeda. Next base: position 56,764 of record APFE030275377.1, read on the forward strand.
TTTTAATGAAAATTTCACAGCTCTGATTTCGAAGATTCATGTGGTATGTTAATTTAGCATAAGTTTTCCCTTTGTCTCATATGTAAACTGTTATGTTTCATTCACCTCATGATCATTTCTAATTGAGCAAATGAAGTGTTTAGGTAGAATTCATAGTATTATATGCTCTGCCTATAAGTTTGTTCAATTCAATGTTTTCTTCTGTTTGACAAGGATTCAAAGTTATTGTTTTCCCTTGTCAGCTCCTCACCGGTCTTGCCATCCCATTTAAATCCAGATTTGATGTTAAATTCCTTGACTACCTTGCCTCAGTCGTCAACCTGTGTTGTTCATTATATTTCTCTATTTGAAGCTATGATTTTGCCCATGTAGCCCAGAAAAAACCCGTTATTTAATTAAAAAACCCCTTTTCAATCAGTTTACTAGCCTAAAACCAGTGTTTCTAATTGGTCAACTCCTCCTATTAAAAAATTCACCGAGTTTGACCCGAGAGAGCCTTCTCATACCTCGCAGGGCTAGCTACGAGGTGAAATGGTTTGATGTTGCCTTGAAGGTTTACCTTTCTCAGCCTGAGGTGAAATCTCAAGTGTTAACATATTAGTTAGCATTTGAGATTTCACCTAGGCTGAGATAGACAAACCTCAAAGCTACATCAAACCATTTCACCTCGTAGCTAGCCCTACGAGGTATGGGAAGGCTCTCTCGGGTCAAAACTCGGTGGATTTTGTCAATAGGATGAGTTGACCAATTAGGAACAAGGATTTTAGGCTAGTAAACGGATAAGGGGGGTTGATTTAAAGTTTTTGGATTTTTTGGTGGCAATTGGAGGGAGTGCAATTCAGGGTGCGGGGATTGAGCTCAGTTTTTGCAAGTGGGTCTTTGGGGCAAGGTAGGAGTCTATGCTGATGCCTTTAGCTGAAAGAGATGATCAAGGAAGAAATAAGAGAAGCTAAAGAGGGCAAACAATGAATTCGAATCCTCTCTAGACAGTGGAAAACATAAATTTTAAACAAAATTGAAAGCTGAGCATGGCATGCATGAATTCAAACTTTATCACTTCTTTTGTTTAAATAGCAGCAAGAGATTAAGAAATGGAACACATAAACACACTTACAATGAAAAGTAGGAAACACACCATCAACATAATAATCCACAAGAATCCACAATGAAGTCTGCAAAACCCTGGCCTTCCTTTTCCTCAAATTGCAGAAATACAAGTCAAAAATACAATAGAGCTTCTCCCTCTAGAGTCCAACATGAAAATGAGTAAGAGAAGGCATAATATAGAAGGTCTAACTCCTTTCCCCACCTCTAGGGGTCGAGCTCAGCTTCCTAGGAGCTGTTACAACTAATTCTAAATGAGTCACTAGATAATAGGCCAGCTCAACAACTTGCCTCTAAAAGTTAGGAAGCCTATCCATGCATTAAATATTCACTATTTACATCAAAGAAGCTTCTAGAAGAGGTAAAGAAGAGTAAAAGTATCTAATGCTATGAAATTTACACAAGAATCCATCAATTACATGCCCAAATAATCAACCAAAGTGAAAACAGTGCTTAGCTGGCCGAACTGGTAAAAAACTGGCAAATTTTGCTTGACTGGTCGCACCTCTGGCTTGACTTGTCGCATCTTTTTGCCGCTCTGTTTGAGGGCCTTCCCGGAGTCCAAATCAGGTGCAGGATAGCGCGTTGGAAATTTCGGGAAGTCTACTTTTCAACCCAACCGAAATTTATGAATTGGGAGTTGATTTGACCCCTACAAAATCAAATCTCCCAAGACTGCTTTCTGCAACTCAAAAGAGGGGCAGAAAGTCAAAATTTGCCTGTATTTTGAGCTTTTGGGTGCCCAAATCTTCTCAAAATTGGAAACCTTTCCATAGGAAAGTGTACTTTTGCATGAAAAATCCAACCATGTAGAGTTTTCCCCGTTCCGAGCTATATCGACGACTGGTCTCGTACGGGGTGAGACCACTCGAGTGGCCAAAACCTGTAAAATTCCCAAAAATGCCAAAAATGCCTCAAAATTATCAAAATCTCTTGGGTTTGCTGCTGCGAGGAAGATAATGAGTACCATGGTGAGTGAGAGATGCCTCGGCCAAGATACTGAGCGGGTTGGTCTTCTTCCTTCCTTTGGGAGCCTTGGTCAACCTCCTTTGAAGAATTTTCATCTTCGCCTTGCAAACATGCATTCTTGCGCAATAATGATTTTTCATGTTCCTTAGTAACTTGTTGTTCCGATTGGCCTTAGCCAATAGCCCCTCTAAGTGTGTGTTCACTCGGATAAGCATGGATTCCCTCTCTTTGGGCAGCAAGTCACCGGGCCTCCTACGGTTGATGACTCGATCACTTCGAATCCTCCATAGCTCATCCAATTCTTTTTCATCCTCCAGCTGTTTGTTTCGCTACTCCAAATATTTTATTACCCATTTTTCCATCAATAATTATGTCTGCAGCGAATGAATCTCGGTGCTTTGCTCTCAGATGATATCCTTGAGCTCTGTGCTAGGAGAATCAGCGTCGAGATCAATAACCGAAGCACCAGACACTCTCTCCTCAATCATGGGCTGCTTGCCCCTCTCTGCTACCTGGGCTGCTGTGGGAAACGAGGCCCCTTCCACCTGATGTGGAGATAACACTCGCTGATCTGATGATGACGACGAGACCCCTTCCACCTGCTGTGGAGAAAATACTCGTCGAGCTGCTGCAAACAAGGTTCTATGACCTCTCTGATATGTACACTATAGTGGGGAAACAACATGTGTCGGCACCATAATCTCTGCCTGGCGTGATGGACCTCCCTCCTCATGAATGATCTGTGGCTTTGGCTGACCTCTCTCCTCATGAATGATCTCTGGCTCTGGATGTGACCGTGATGGCACTGTAAAGACCTCATGAGAAATGAAGTCTGCCCATGAAATGCCCTGCTGCCTCAACTGATAGGAAACAACAAGCTGAATGAGACCATGATGGCACAAACTCCTATGCTGCTGGGCTGGGGTCTGCCTCTGAAATACGGATGACATCCTCTGAATGTCCTGGAAGAAGAAAACCGGGATGTTCATCATCCTCACCCTAGTAAAGTGCATCAACATGCGAATATGACAAGAGAAGACCTGTGAAAATCTTCCCTCACATGTAAAGTACTGCATAATAAGCCTCATAATCGAAGCATACTCTGCCCGGAGGAATATAAAAGGAAAGACCCCTGACAAGTGGCTCACAAATGAGGGCCTGACATATGGCTCAAAAAAGATAAAGTCCAGCAATTTGCGCCTAGGCCACACTTCTCCTACATTTGGTATCCCGGTAGCCTCTGAAATCATCTCTAGAGATAGTACAAAATTCACCCCTGCAAGAGTGACCTGCCCATCATGAAGGTGCAAAAGAAATAAACATGCCAACTCGCTATGATGCTGAATCTGAGCAAGCCTCTCACAGAACTGAAAACATGACATGTACCGAAAACCATTCATTGCCAAAGGATAAGCTTGCAATGCTGCCAATGAAGTAGGTTCCTGTCTCCTATGGTGACCACCTTTCTTAGGAAGCCTCTGCTGTACCTCCACCTCTGTAGATGATGAATGATCATCACTAGGCTCATAACTTTCGGTGTCTGACATGGTTTTGGAACAAGCTGAGCAAGCTGAAAGATAAATAGAACTGCTGCCTCTGCCTGCAAAATGCTGAGAAGTATGCTGTTTTCTCAAGGGGAAAAAATCATAAGGGAAATGTTAGGGGAGGTATTTTTAAAAAGGAATGGGAAAAATATATAAAAACAGGGATTTTTTAAGGGAAAATTCACAAAATGTAACACGTATCATCTCATCATTTAGGAAATCATTTGCAACGAAACATTTTATTGGGATTTTATCATAAGGAACAAGGGAAAACATGTATGATAGTGACCAAAGGGATGCATGTACTCATTTATATTTTGTCACAAAGAGAGAAAGGGATTTCATTCTTCAAAAGGGAAAGAGTAAAAGGGAAAACAGAGTTTCGGTTTAGGAATACACAGCAACATTATTTTAGCATACCATAACCACAACAATATGTCCATTCTGAATATATACACAGCTGCATTCTTTAATGTTTCTTTTTATAAATCTCATAACAGCAGCCTGCCCTTTTTTTTATACCCAACCATATCTCTTTTTTTTCATATTTGGGTCATTTTGGCAATTTATTTTTATTTTTCTTTTCACATAATATTTTATATATATATATATATATATATTTATTCTTTTGTTTTGTTTCCTTGCTGTTGGTTTGTTTAGTTTGCTTTGCTGTGGGAAGGATATTTAGGGTTTGGTGGGAATATGAATGGCACTAGGGTTTTAGTAAAGAGATTTGGGGAGGGATAGGTTTTTAGAAATTTGGGAAGGGAAATACATTTGTTGCAAATGAAATAAGAGAAAGATATGTATTAACATCTGTGAATTAAATTTAAAGGAAACAAGGGAGGGATAAATAGGACTAAAAACCTTGAAAAACAAACAAAACCTAGCACATTTGCTTACATTAACAACAGCTAAATTTACCATTTCTCTTGCAAATTTTTGAAGAAGAAAACCATTAGACACATCATCATTCAATCATCACTTGCCACCATGGATGAATTTAGAGCCTACCTGGTCGATTTAGCAGTTTGGGAGGGCGATTTGAGTGATTTGGCAAGTTTCTGGCGAAACCAGCTCGAGTGGTCGCACCCAAACTCGACTGGTCGCACCTCTCTGAGTGGTCGCACCAGTTCTGGAAATGCACAGAGGGAGCAGCTCTGAGTGGTCGCACCTCAAACTCGACTAGTCGCTTCCCCAGGAAATGACCAAAATCGCTGCAAAATCGCCTTTCTTTGCTCTCTCTTGTGTCTTGCAAGTTTTCAAATGCATAACGAGGCCATGAAGAGGGCTTTTTAGTCTTTATAGGTCCACATTGAAAAAAAATTAAAACATCAAACCCACTTTCAAATGTTGCATGTTTTGACATTTAATTTAACACTGTTTTTTAAGTTTCACTTTGCCTGAAATTGATCTTTTGAGTGTTTTCACTTGGTTCTTTTTGCAGGTTGATTCTCTAACAGACTCTGGCGAGGAAACCAGGGTTGTTGCCGGCATTCTGAAGATTTATGAAAATTTTCCTTATTTTTGCAAATTTCACATGACCTTGGGTTTAAAAACAGAGTTTTTAAATCCAAGGTATAAATGAGCTGTAGCTGATGAAAAATATCAATAGAACATAATTACAAACCTCCTTCTGGCTTGCTGGGGACTATTGGACTTTTGATTCATGACCTTACAGTGATTTTGACCGAAACCCTAGACCTAGACTTGGGATTTCAAGACAAAACTGAAACAAGTGTGACACAAGTTTTTTCAAATGATATGGCCTGATTCCAACAAAGCCAAGAAGGGAACAAGACCAGCTCCTCCATCAGTGTTATGGCATGCCTAACAGGATGCAAAACTGATGCTAATGAGACACCTACATATGCATATGCAAAGAGCTGTTGATCACCGATGGAGGGCTCAAGACCGACACTAACATTGGCTCCAATGGGGATGGTAGCTCCTTCGAGGTGCCAAGAACCTTAGACCTCTGGGACAGCAGACCAGTGTTTTATTCATTCGGCAAATGGAGTCAACTTGTACACACATGACGAAACTTGAAATGAGTTTATTGTACTTGGACTGAAAAACTAAAATTTTCAAAGGACTTAGACACAAACAAACTAACTCTTGCAGAAAATAAACAATCTGAAAACTTCACACCAACCAACCTCTATCCTTAGAATTATAGCCTTCACCGCAGGACCCAAACTAAGGAGGAGAGATCAGTTCACACTTGCTGTAATATGAAAGAAAAATGGTAATTACAATGAGGATGATTAGAGCAGCAATTGCTCAAGCATGATATCTTTTCAAAAGCCGTCCATTCACCGACCCACCGGGACATTCATCACCATTCATCTCTTTGAGAAGGAAAGCATTGAGACCACGATATGCAGCAATCTTATAAGGACCTTTCCACAAATTATCAAATTTACCGTGCTTACCTTTGTCCTCATTTCGGGCATCCCATCTCAAAACAACATCCTCTAACTGAAAGTTTTCCAACTTTGCCTTCTTATCATAGATCTTCTTGATGCGCTCTTATAGTCTCAATGAATTTTGGAAAACCTCTTCCCGTGTTTGCTGTAAGTGAATCATTTGATTGATTCACCGTTGCATTGGATCCGAGTCTTCACCCGCTTCTTGGAGCAATCTTGCGACCGGTGCACTAAGTGATGTTGGAAAAACTGCATCAATTCCATAAACTATCTCAAATGGTGACATACCAATTGACTTATTTTGACTTACCCGATCAGCCCACAATGCATTTACCAGCTTGTTGTGCCAACTTTTCTTGTTAATTTCCAACATCTTCTTGATAATATTCACTAGTGACTTATTTGATGACTCGGCCAGCCCATTACCTTGCGGATGATAAGCGGTGGAGTGCCCCAAGCTGATGTTATACTTATGACAAAAATCAACCATTCGCTTGGACTTAAATGCTGCTGCATTATCTGTAATCAATTTGGATGGACAGCCAAAATGTGACAAAATATTATTTTCAAGAAAAGAAATGATTACCGAATCCGTGGCCTGCCGAGTGGGAATTGCCTCTATCCACTTTGTGAAGTAATCGGTGGCGGTTAAGATCCATCGATGCTGCCTGGATGATGCTGGGTGAATTTCGCCAATGAAGTCTAAACCCCACTGCTGAAATGGTGCACTGATCTCCACCGGTTTGAGAGGCAATGGCTACAATCTTTGTTTCCCTTGAAATATCTGGCATTCATGGCAACTTTTCACTGCTTTGTACACATCAAAAAATAGAGTAGGCCAATAGAAACCAGCCCGTAAGATCTTATTGGCTGTAGTCTTCCAAAACAAATGACCTCCACAGTCGCCTTTATGGAAATCCTCTATTGTTACCTTTGCTTCCTCTTCAACCAAACAATTCAGCAAGATGCCACCAGGATCTTTCCAATAAAGTGCAGATTTCATAATGCAAAACTTAGCAGCCTTCAGCTTCAATGTTCTTGCTTTGTTTCTTGACATTCCAGGAGGTGCGGATACATTTTGAAGCACATAAACTATATCAGCATACCAAGGAGAAGTAATGAAAATATCTGATACCTGAACTGCTGAATTTTCTTCTTCACCGTCGGATAAGGCAGCAATCAAGTTGATGTCAAGGGCATGAAGGTTTGTTTCAGCCATCATGTTTGCTAGACCTTGGCCTTTAATCAGCTTGGTAGGCTTGATCTCAACATCATATTCTAAAAGAGCAGCAATCCACTTACCCCTCCTACCTTCTGGCTCCGTTTGTACCAAGACATACTTTACGGCCACACTAGGAACATATGCCAATACATGAGAATGAAGTATGTATACCCGGAAATATTTCAAAGCCTTAATGAGTGCCAATGCTTGCTTCTCAATGATATTATAATTCAGCGCCCCGTCTCTTATGATTCAACTGAAAAATGCAATTGGCCTCTCAACTCCTTCTCTCTTTTGCATCAACACGGCTGCCAATGTATGCTCAGAAGAAAAAGAAAACAGAATGAAATCTTGAGTATAATCAGGGTTGATCAAGGTTGGGGCTGAAGACAAGATCACCTTGATTAAATTGAAAGATTTGACTGCCCCCTCGGTCCATTTGATTTCGTTTTCCTTCCGAAGCATATTGGTCATCTCTCTAAGATGCTCTGCAAGGTTAGGAATGAAGCGGCGCAGAAAATTTAACTTGCCATTAAAGGACTGAATTTCTTTCTTGTTTCGGGGCTACTCTAGTTGCTGAATTGCTTCCACCCGTGCTGGATCAATTTGAATTCCATCTTTGGAAATGATATGTCCCAGCAACTTGCCTTCACTCATGGCAAAAAGTCTCTTTTTCGGATTCAAGGAAATACCATATTTTCTGCATTTTTGGAACACTTTGGTAAAATGAAACAAGTGCTCTTCATCTGATTTGGAAAATATGGTTAGATCATCAAGGTAAACAACTAAAAATATATCCTTTTCATTGGAAAAGGCCATATCCATAGCTCGCTGAAAAGTGGCACCCGCGTTCTTCAAACCAAACGACATCTTGGCATAATGAAATGTACCCCATGGCGTAGTAAATGTCATCTTGTCACGGTCATCTTCATGCACTAAAATCTGATTGTAGCCGGAGTATCCATCTAGCAATGACATCCTTGAAGCGCCTACTACCCGCTGCAATATGTGGTCCATTTTGGGCAGCGGATAGTTGTCCTTGAGAGATACTTTGTTCAAATTTTTGAAATCTATGCACAAGCGTATTTCACTGGTCTTCTTTCTCACAGGCACTAGATTGGAGATCCAATCAGAAAAGTGAATAGGGACTATAATTCCAGACTTGTAGATCCTATTGACTTCCTTCTCGATCAAAGGTAGCAACTTGGGATTGATCCTCCGCAACTTTTGCCGAAAAGGCTTTTGATTTGGCTTTATGGGAATAGTGTGTTGAATAATGCTTGTATCATAGGTCCTTAAATCTGAATAATCCCAAGCAAACACATTAGAAAACGATGATAATAATCTAATGTATTGATGCTTTACCTTGGGCGGCAATGCTTTTGATAACTTCACCATCTTTGGATTCTCGGTTGTCCCAAGGTTCACATCTTCTACTCCTTCGTCTGTTGGCATCAAAGTTGGCTTGCGGGCCACATCGTCTTGATCAAAAAGTTCTTCTAAAGGAATCAGCCCTTTAGGAATATAATTGTCTTTCCGCTGCAAGACATCCATTTGATTCACTCCTTCAGGTTCCATATCTATTGAGATTTCTTCAAATTTACCTTCTCCATGCAAGAAGTCTTTAATTTCTTCGTCATCTTGAAAGACTTGCTAACACCTTTGATTATCCGGGATTGTAGGACGATGCTTCACATAGATTTCGAACTTGTTGCTTGAATTCATTGGTATTTTCAAATTACTTGCTGCCTTGGCCAATGCATC
>APFE030275377.1:74227-86727 GCA_000404065.3 Pinus taeda
TTTTCAAATGATATGACCTGATTCCAGCAAAGCCAAGAAGGGAACAAGACCAGCTCCTCCATCAGTGTTATGGCATGCCTAACGGGATGCAAAACTGATGCTGATGAGACACCTACATATGCATATGCAAAGAGCTATTGGTCACCGATGGAGGGCTCAAGACCAACACTAACAGAGGGAAAAGTCCAATTCGAATTGAGAGGCCAAAGCCTCACCCATCGCTCCTTGTTATAGCACCATTTACCACTCTTGGTAGATTTGATGCTCTGATTATGGCCTAGGGAAACCCTTCCTTTCCAGACTTGGTCCAAATTCTAAAAAACAGTGTTTTATTTCCTATACGCTACTTTTCCCTGTGTTAAAAGCATGTACACGCAGGTCAGTATATACCCAACCCGCATATATGTGTTAAAAAACTTTAAATAATAAATCTCCTTAAATTCGGGCAGAGTTTATGGGTTTTACCTATTACTCACTTACTACAGCCTGTGGTCCAACTGTTTCCAAACTAAAAAAAACTAATTTGGAGAAGTATAAATAAACCTCCATGGGAAGGCCTAAGAGAGGAGAATTGATGAGATATTGATATTATAGTTGATTGATCCTTGATTGAGTCTGAAAAAATCCTTGTGCCTCTTGCACTCTCTAGGCTTTAGGAAACTCTTGTTTCCTATTTTGAGATATCGTTCATCCCTCTTATGATATCCTTGTGTATATTGATGGAGGAAGATTGTTGAGGTCGGGATAGGACAGATCCAGAGGACAGTTCCACTTGGAGCTGGAGGAAGACTCAGGTTGTAGTTTTCCATATTTTTATTTATCTTACATCAATAAAGAAATGCTTTTCAGTTCCTGATATTTATCATGTTTATGCATTGATCCATGTTTTTATTTGCTTTTAAATCTTATACTAATGTGTAATTGTTAATTTTCTTATATGATCTAATGTATATATCATGAACATGCTTTCCGTTACTACTATTGTATATGATTCACTTGGATAATTTATAGGTTTCAAAGGCATCGAAAGAAACAGAGGGTTTGAACCCTACGGGATCTACCCAAACGTAGGACCTCCGCGTAAGGACACTTCTTCCAAGTTCAATCGTTAAAGAATTTAAATTGCTTGTTTGCACTTTTCTTTATGTTGTATTGCCTCCGCTCTATTGGGGTTTTCAACACAAGACCCTAGGGTGTTCCCACCCACAACACTCCTCCTAAGGACTTCCTCTTGGACTTCTTGAGTGGACAATTTGTAGTGAAATGGCCCAACTCATGACAATGAAAGAACTTAACTTTCATCATGTCTTTCTTCTTACCTCGATGATAAGAATATGATTTGGAATGGGAATATTCCCTTCCCCCTTCTTCTCCTTAATCGGTAATGCACAGTTCTCTTCATCATCAATCTTTGATGAAGAGACATCCCTGGTATTCCTCCTGATCTCCTCCTGCATCAAATCTGACCATAGCCATTCCCAATCTGGTATCTTCTCCTGACCATTGACAGAGTCTTGATAACTATGCCAACTCTTTGGGAGTCCTAGAAGAGTAAGACTCAGAATATCATCCTCAGCAACCGTGATTCCAACACTTCAAATTTGATCACGACACTAAGTGAGCTTGGTCAAGTATTTTGGAATCGTCTCACCTTTATCCATTTTGCTTTTTTGAATTTTATCCTTCAGTGTCAATTTATTTTGGTCACTATTGTTTTGATACAAGTCATTCAATGTCTTCCACATAGCATACAAAGTTTCCTTTCCATGGAGACTCGAGACAATGTGGTCTCGAACTCCCTCAAGGATTATCCGCCTCCCCTTCTGCACACACTTCTTCTATTCAGCCAAATTCTATGCATCCGATGTTGTTGGCTTAAGAATTTCTTGATCAAAAAATTCCTTCAAGCCATTATCCTCTAGCATAACCTCCATTCTGTCCCTCTAGACTATAAAATTCGAGTTTCCTTCCAAGGAATACTCGAGCCGCAAACTGTAGAATTCCATTTTCCAATCCTGAAGTATGTATTGAAATTTTTAATTTCACCTGTAACCCAAAACTCAAAACTTTGAAATCTCCTCTAGTATATTTTTCTCAGCTCTGATACCATGTAAAAAATCATGTAGGTTCACAAGCTCGTGCAATGTACTAAAGCACGGGACAAGAATCTACTTCTACTTTCAACCAGCAGAAGCCAATAGATCGATGAAAACAATATGAAAAAGAATAAGACAAATAAATGGCACATAACACAAGATGTATCTAGGGAAATCCACTGCTTAAAACCCCACTATTTGTATTTCATATATCAGAAATATGAGTGAAGATAGAAAACTTGTTCTCACTAGAACAATTCCACACAAGTATGCTCAAATCTCTCAGCTCACAAGCTAGCTCTTGGCCAACACTTATCCAATTATGTAGCTCTTCAAGATCCTAATCTCTTGCATCATTCCTAGGATGAATAACCCATATTTCAAGGGAATTCATGCTTCCAAAACTATGCAATCCTTACATAGGATAAATCTCTAATGCTTTCATGATATTTACACTCCAAAAAATAATACCACCGATAGTACATTGTGCCTGCACTCTAGTCTCAACTGGGTCGTTTTCTGAACTGCCATGCATGAGTTTCTCATGAGGGGATCTTCAGTTAACTAGAGTAGCACTAGTGGATGCAATAGTGCACGAACTAACTGTTAGTCCTCTATTAGTTCCAAAAACAATTTAGAACTAATTTAATTGAACTTAACTTAGTAAACTGAGTGACCCAATTTCCAACTCATTTTAAACTCATACTGGACCCCTAAAAATTAGAGAGAACATATACATGACTACAGAAAGACTTCCAACTCGAAATTCCAAAGATAATTAATTTAATTAAACTTAATTAACTATTTACAAGTTTCTATGAGAATAGAATTCGATTTTAATTCTCAGTTTAATTCAAGGACAAATTAAACTGGAATTTCTTGTTCATTTCTCAACACATAGCATGAATTCTTGACGAAGTGAATGATAAGCTCCTGTGGTAGGAAGAGAGGCTCCAAAATCAAAGCATGGGAAGAATTTTGGAGGGTGATTATAGTAGCTACAACACGTCATTAGTGCTAAGAGGGAATTATCTTTTATTTCTTGTGTTGTTCTACATTTACTTCAATCTAATTCCTAGTCTTCCTCTCTCCTTTTTTTTTCTCTTTAAAACCTTCTCTTTTATATAAGAAAGGGCACATCTAAATGTGACACAAACAATGTTTTTAGCCCTTTGTCTTCTTGTTTCCAATTCATTCATTTCATAGACTCGGGAAAATATGAGATCTAAAATGGAGCTCCTAAGTAAAATAATAAAACAAAATATAGGAATTATAGAGGGAAAAATAAAAACTATTTTTTCATGTATTTGAATTGATAACAATACATATTTATTAAAGGTACCAACTGTAGGTAGCATTAGACACATAGTTATATCTCGCATCAAATGAGTACCTAAACTTCATAATCTTAATAAATATAAAGTTAAATAAATTGTAACCTTAATAAGTATAATGTTAAATAAATTTAAAATATATGACAAAATGTGTTATTTTAAATTTATCTTATGAGAGATTTATTAAAAGTATCAAATATTTCATTGAATGTAAAAGTTAATTCTAAATCCAACAAAAATACCTACACTTAATATTAAATTTCACATCTAATGAATACTTAATTTAACACTTTTAGTAAACTTATAAGGAAAAAAATTAAAAATATGTGACTAAATAGTTTCTAAAATGTTTTATTTTTTTCTCTCTAATTATTCAATCATGGGATTGACATATCATTTTAAACCTTATTGGTTAAAAGAAAACATTTTCTTAAAAGGCTCACCTCAAGTTTCTCCTAATGACTTGTGTTCTCGTATTGGTTGTGTAACACCCTCCTCCCACATCTACCCAAGCAACCGGCCAACCGAGGTAAACATACAATGAGAAGACACTATGATATGATTCAACCTCCTATGTCATGTTAAGGAAGTGTAACCAATAGAAACACGCCATACAGGCATTCAACATTAACTTTATGACCCTCTGGAACCAATCCAACACTTCAGGCAGCTTGCCCTTGGGTCCCATTGAACTTTTGGACAACTTAAGCCTCATTCGCTCTCATGCGATATGCATGACAGCGTCCAAAAACCCAGAGTTTCTCTCACAGGCTTTTCTGGTAGTGTCCAATGACTCATTTAGTCTGTGTTATGCCAATGTCCTTGCTTGAGCCACTTTTTCAGGCCCAAAGCCCAAGTCACTGACCAAAATTGAACCATCTCTTCACAATAGTAAAATAACATGGAAATGACACTACTAGAGAAAATATGCATTTTATACCTTAACTAGACCCCTACTAGCCATGACATTCATTTTGTCAAATATATCACGAATATGTAAACTACAAGTATAAATTACATATTGGAGGATAGGGGTCTCATACTTATCTGAGATTCGCCATGAAGCATTAATGCCTCGACACATTAACTATCATTCCATCCATTAGACCATAGATACATTATTAATTCATATGCAAGGAGAAACATGATGAGATTCATGCATAGTTGTTGTCATAAAACATATACATAACTAGCATAATAGGGACGGAAATACCAATGAACTCACCGCCATATAAACCTCATATAATCTATTATAATGCTCATTGAAATACAAGGATAAATAAATTCTTATTGATGATGAAAAATGCAACCTGGGATGGGACTGCCATGTTCCACTTGACCTAGAATGGTTGAGCCAAATATCTCTCCATCCATACACCCCCATGCATATTCCAAGCATGAATGTAAGGTCTCATAAAACATCAATCAAAACTCATCCAGGGCTTCTAGAGGACATCCACCTCAACCCATCAAACTGTGATTCCACTTCATGGTGGGACATTACAAAACCATTATCATATCGGTCTCTGTCTAAGCCTTCCAAGGCACCAGATCATTTGTCTTGAACGAAGGCTCCAAGACTAGTAACTCAACCCACAACTTTTACTGAGCTTGAGAGCATTTTTCCAACCAAGGTGCCAGGACTAGTAACTCAACCCACCAAGGGCTCCAAAGTGTTTTTCCAACCAAGGCTACAAAACTAGTAACTCAACCCAAGTTGTTCCAGGGCTCCAGAGTGTTTGTCCAACCAAGGCTACAGGACTAATAACTCAACCCAAGCTAAGGAAACATGAGAACTAACCAAAAATAGAACAATGAAAATAAACCCAAAATCAACATAGTTATCCACAAAATTGCAAGGCTAGGAAAATCACTGTCAATCCAGGCAATCCTCCATTTCAATGACAGATCACAATTAATAATCCACATGCATATGTCATGCATGCCAAAACTAGTGAAGAAATCATACATGTAGTTCGGTACCTACAAGAAAAATTAATGTAGTTATTGATCTTGATGCCTTCTTGTGCTTTCTTGCTCTTCCTTTTCCTTCTTACTCCAAGGATCCAAGTATGCCACACCCTCCAAGAGTGTTCCAATAAAACTCTAAGTCTTCAAGAATATGAGAGAGAGAGAGAGAGAGAGAATATAAGATAGCTCCACCAAAACCTGTCAAAATCTTACCCCTTGATCCTCATAAGCCTTTTTATCAATGAGGCCTCTATTTTCTTAATTTTCCATTATTTTCATTCAATTTCCTCCTCACATGCAACCTGCGACCTCTCACCTCCTTTTTCTCCTAATTTCCATTATTTTCATAAATAAAATTTCAATTAATGCCTCATGCCTTTCCAAAGATTTAGCCATTGTCTTTGCCAATTTCCTTAGCCATAATTAACCAAATAAACACCCACTAGGATGTTTTCCCCACCATTAAGCTTGAAATATATGTCCCATCATTTGTGGCCTTATATATATATTTTTACATGGAATTTTCACTGGGTTGTTACAGAACCCTCCCCTTTGGAAGAACACCATCCTCGATGTTCAAAAACATTTATAATCACAATAATATTGAAAGAAAAACATACCGCCCATGGAGCTTTATAACATAGCTCGTTGTACTATTTACAATGATCAATGTTGAAACATGATAAACATATCGTTTACTAGAGCTTTATAACACATCTCATTACGGTATTTACAATAATAACCACATATACTTATGCCCATTCACTTCAACCAAAAAATAGCAATATTGTATATGGAGCTTTATAAACTAGCTCAATACAGTATTTACAATAATATACACATGCACATTTTCTTAACTAGCGAATAAAAGGATATGATGCCTACATCTGCAACAAGGGAATCTAGAGGCTCACACCTCCACCCTCAAATTAATACTAGGATTCACCTCCTTCCGAGGAAATCCAAAATCCACTGCAAAGTCAAATCTGCATCCAATATCCAGTGCTACAATCCAGCAATACTTGTCCTCTCAGTGAACAGTTACTAGCTCATTTTTCTAGGTCGCACTTCCAATGTGCATTTGATTCCATCTAGAAATTCTAATGACCAAAACAAATTCATTCGTGACCTTCCCTTCTTTGTTATATAGACCCTAGGGAAATCCGATCATCCACTCGATGCAGTCACTCACATTCCAAGTTCCACTGTCACCCCCATCTTGGGTAGTCCTTCTCTTGGCAAGGCTTCCTCGCATCAGAATATAGAAAACCAAGGCATATACCTACCTCAAACCATCATACTGATCATATAATGCTCATGGAAATCAATGGATATTATTGGGTACCAATGTCCTATAATGGCTCTTCTCCTAAAGTTATTTACCAGTGTATCGCTGCATTTTCCAATTCCTTTTGCTAACGTTGCTAATTCTTGTAGTCGATTTCGACCACTGAACTAGGCATGTTCATGCATTCCTATTCCAAGCTCATAATTTCCATTAGATTCTAAATAAAATTGAAATAGTTTTAAATCATACCTCATTGGTGGCTCTTCAATAAGATACACTTGCAATCCTATTTACTTCCTGTCACAACAAGTCAAGCTAGCATCTTTGATCAAATCATCATGTATAAACATATCACATCAAGTTAGCCCGAAACAAAACCATAATAGATCAACATTATAAATCACATGTAACCATCGTATATCACATGTAATCATCATAGACCATAATCATAAATCACATGCATAGTAAAAATAAATAAAATACTAATACTTATCCTTTAATCAATCATTTTCTTCCACCTTTGTCCTTATTTCTTACACACATTGGATTTGTTTCCACACTTGGAAAACACCCAGTGTGTTCTCCTCAACCATGTGTGCATACACATAGTGTACATCCCACACATATAACCACACACAGCATACCACACCATGCAATACATGCATCTACACTTGACATAAAACACCTACACCTAACCCCAGTGTACAACACAACACAATACATATGTCTGCACTTGGTGTACAACATAACACAACACATATACATACACAATGAACATCACAAGACATGCATCCGCACACAACGTGCGACACTAGAAATGCATATACATACACCCTATATACAACACAACTCATACATATTTACTCAATGTACAATGCCACACAATACATGTACCTACATTTGGCATACAACACAACAAAAACATGTACTACATAGAGTACAACACAATGAGTACGCATGTCATGGTACCACAACTACACAATACACATATATAGTACTGCATGTACACAACAGAACATATACAACATGCACACAATACCACATGTACACCAATACCATATGTACAACACGTACACAATACCACCTATACAAAACACCACCTGCACAACACCAAATGTACACTACACCACCTGTACAATGTGTACACAATACCACTTGTGCATGGTACCACATGCATGACATGTACACAATATTACATGTACATAGTGCCAAATGCATGCTATGTACACAACACTACCTGCACACAACACCACTTGTACCACATGTACATGGCATCACATTCTCATAACACCACTTGTACAATCATGCACACAAAACCATATGTACATATCACCATATGCACAACAAGCACATAATTCCATATGTACATAACACTGTATATACAACATCTACATAGCATTTCATATCCAACATGACATAGCACCATATGCACACAACGTCGCATATCGATCATGTACCTAACACCATTTATACCCAGCACTGCATATGCAACATTCGCACAACACTATTTGTACCATCCTATACATAACATTGAATAAAAACATGTGCACACACTATATATACACAACATTTCATGTGCACAACATCACATATGTAACATGTACAAAATATACAACATATGCACAAAAATAGTACCACGCATCCAAGCCACAATGTCCCTACCTGGTAACCTTGCTTCTAGTGTCTCTCCACCATCCAGGCTTATCCTAGCCTGCCACAAACCACACAGATTTCATTCTGTTGATGCATCCCTTGGTATAACATGTCCATAACATAGACATAATATCAACTCATAACCACATGACATTGACCTCGTAGATGTCTCAGGCTACTCTTCCCACTTGATTCCTCATGATTTAGGAATCTCTTCATGCCATTCACCTGCATAAGAAATCATTCTTCCACACGAATGATCACTGACAACCCTATTAGATAGTGACATAGATACATACATACATGCATATATAATCATTAGAATAAAACAATCATCATCCTGTCAAACAATAACATACATACATACATGTATACATATATAAACATTAGCATAATCATGATCATAACATAATTACTAAATAACATAAGGACTAGGTTAAGATAACTTCCTTATTTGTTCACAACATGCACAACATTGAGAACCACCATTACCAACTTCGTCAAACCATTGACACCTCAGGTCCTTTTACTTTACCTTTTCTGGTTACCCTTCTCATGTCTGTACTGCCACCGTCCATTTACCATAATGGACCCAACCAGTCCTACTGATTGTCATAGTGTTACCTTCCATTGTGCTTACTCATGCACAGAGCTTCATCTAAATCTTACATTACCTTTCGGGTACCACACATCTCTCCACAAGCTCCATTAAATTTCTTCTTTCCTAAACAATTCCCAAGACTCAAAAAATAAAATGCAATACAAAGAAACAACCAAGAAGAAAACCACGAAAACCATTAACAACATGACACCACAATAAAGTGGCATAGCTATGCACCAGACACACGCAAAATCACAAATCAAGTACAACAATCGCAAAAAACAAAAATCACAAGACTAACCACAGACATCATGATTCAATCCTCATGGTTCCCAAGGAAAACTCAACCTGAGCCTTCTTCAAAATTTCATGGCAATTTCTTTGCCATGTCATCCCTTGCATCATACTGCCATAAACACGTAACTGTTAGTGCATAAATAAATATAATCGTACACTAGAACCTTATCTTGTTGTGCCAAGCATGTTTCCTTGTAGTTGAGCATGTCCATGCCATCTCTCAAGGGACTCCATTTCCCTTGACAAATCCACCTATAACAAGAGACTAGCTAATATACCTGTCAATTATATGTCCTTGAATATAGCAGATATCCACATAATTTCAGACAAATCAAAGTTAAGAGGACTCCCTGTGTGCAAAGTACTCATTCATTTGGAATTAGGGTTTCAAAACTTAGATAGAGTAATTATTGTCCAATTCCTTTCCTTTACCATTTTACCTTGCTGCAATCGAGGCTTACTATGTATTGTCACATCACCCAATTGTTAGTTATATAAACACATCAACTATTACCTTGGCATGCTAATACCAAGCATGTTCCCTACAATTGCTCACACATGTCAACCACATGTTCCAAATATCAATACAATCATATCTATCAATTTGAAATCAACTTTTACAAAAAATCATGTCATAACCCATAGTCAACTCATAGTCATTAGACATAATGCTACAACTTTCAACTACATTCAAGTACATATGAACTGTATCAACACATGTGTTAGTACAATCATCTTAAAACAAGATCATTGGAATGCATACTCATATTATGAAATTCATCAATTTGTAGAAATTTCACGTGTAGAACAAATCGATATATGCAATGTCCTAAAGCATAATACTTGTTCTACTTCTACAAAACATTAAGCAGAAGCATAATCGAATTCATGAGCAACATCAAGTAGAAACATGCTAATGATCATTGACGTAAATAATCAATCATAATCAACAAGATAATATTCCAGCAGAAAGCAAGAGCATGAAACTCACCCAACCATGTATTATCAATCAAGTTGGAAATCCTCTTCCCAATAAAAAAGATCAACTCTCATATCTATCCTGCCTCTCTGTAATCATGAAATTCTGATGATGTTTCAATCAGAAGATGAAAATCATGGACTACCCTAGGCCTCAATATATAGCCACAATTCCTCCCAAATCCTATAATAGATCCTTCTTCCATGCAAGGAATACTTATAGAAATATCCCAATCCAATCCTGATAGTACATTGTCCCACATCTGATCACAACTGGGTCTCTGACAAAATTGGCATGCAACAGTTATCCATGAGTGAATCCTCAGTTATCTACAATAATAGTTGTCACATGCATGCAAGCATTAACAAACTAAATTTTATTATTTTAAAAACTTGTTAAAATAATCTAACTGGACTTGACTAGTTAGAACTAAGTCAATTGAATCTCTTATTATAGAACTCATACTTATTCCCTCAATTAGTGGAGGAAATTAAGGATAAATTCCTCAATTAGTGGGACAACTCATGTGCATGCTCACAAAGACTTCACATTCGAATTTCCTTAACTAATTAACTCAACTGAATTAATTAATTATTATTTTCAACTACCGTTAAGACCAAAATTAATTTTACTTCCTATAGATATACTAGGGACTGCTATAAATAGGAAGGGACCCAGAAATGTTATGTTTAGAACTTTCTGTTTTTAGCAGTTTCACCTCTCACCCAATGTGGCCAATGACCTCACTAGCCAAACTGCTATTTTTAGCACATTCTAAATTTAGCACTTCTTGTTGCACACTTTTCAACGTCCCTCTCAACAAGAAAGGTTTTCTCTCGAACCCGATCCTGTAACTCTGGAATGTTTTGCATGCAACACATCTACCCAGTCCACTTGCTCCAACAACACTTGGAACAAAAACACTCCCAACTAACCACTCTGTTGGGCTAGGAACATAATCTAATGTTGAAGCTCTACCTACTGTTGACAAGTGTTCCCTCTCTGACATCTGCGCTACTGCAACATCTCCATGCATCTCGCCATTGTACACCTCTCTGTGCCAGCCATCACTGTGCAAAATACTTGTGCCTCTCGCATTGTTGTAGCCTACTAGCTATGCGCTGTCATGAGATTCCCTGCACTGTCGCTCTCTCTACCACTCCATCCACATATTTCTCTATCCAATCAGTTAATTCCTGCTACTCCACATTGGGGCTCCTATAACAAGGTCTCATCCAAGAGGTTCAGTACCTCAAGGATCCTGCCCATCCTCTTGTTACATAGTAATTTGTCACTGTCCTCATCTCAGTCCCTCTATTGTGTCATGTATCAAATAAATATGTTCATATCTTCCCACTGATGTAAGAATATTAAGAAAATGTTCTCTAACGTTGCCAATTGACCCTCATTCCCTAAGTTTTTGCCTCATCGTGAGTAGATCCTTAATATACATAATGTTCCCATGTCCATAATGGTCTCATCGCGACTCCATCGTAGGTGTACATCTGTTTCCCGCGACGATCGGATTTCTAGACCCGACGCAAGGTTATGAGTTTTATATAGCGACGATGGGTCTACGTGCATTGCCTCCTCGTGATGTCGTTACGAAGAATTAGTTTACGGCTTGTGATGATCCAGATTTGGTGAATTTGTTTCAACAGTCGGCCTTCTGGATGCCTCCAGACCTGGTTGTTGGGATAGTTTGGGTTGCCCTTCCCCCTCTGGTATGGTAGTTCCATCATTTGTGCTACCTTCCTTGAGGATGAGCTCCTCATCCCACATTTTATGGAGACTCGTTCTCCTATTAAAGCATTGACCTTTTCTATGATCTACTAGTTCTTTTGGTTGGGCAATGCTGCTAGTGCTTTTGAGTTTGATAGATAGTTGGTGTGGGTGTGACAAGTGTGGGATTTTTGATAGCTTGTGGAAGGTTGTGGAGTGCCCTTGACTTTGTATTAAATCTTATGAGTAAGAGATATGTTGGAAATAATACAGAGAAGGGGGGTGAATCAGTATTATTAAATCAATAATCTTTTCATTTTCATACTCAGATTCATATACGCTACTTCAGTTCAGGATATCCGCGTATATACGCGACTGTGTTAAAAGAAACTAGCGTACATCCAGTAACCTTTATGATTTATTTAGTTCATATTCAGTGAATGCATTAGAACATTATTAACCATATGAACAGTAAACAGGATAGATCATCACACATAAAGAGCACACATGAACACCATGATATAAGGTGGAAACACAATGTGGGTGAAAACCACCTGCT
>APFE030275383.1:0-11819 GCA_000404065.3 Pinus taeda
TAAGTTATTTTTACTTAATTAGTTGGAGAAATTCAAGTTAGAAGTCTTTCTGAAGTCATGCAAGAGTTATCCCTTAAAGTAAGGAGATAAGCCTTAAATTAAGGAGATAAGATTGAGTTATATTTGAGTTGTAATTAGTTAACTCAGTTTATTGAGTTAAGTCCAGTTAAATTAGTTCCAAACTATTTGAGGAACTAATATAGAGTTAACATTCATTTGATGCATGCATGCACTCAACTAGTGTACTCTAGTTAATTGAAGATTCCCTCATCAAAAACTCATGCATGTCTATTCTTAGAAAGACCCAGTTGATATTAAAGACAAGGACAATGTACTATCTGTTGCATGTGTTTTCTTATAAAGAAAACTCATGCATGCCGAACGAATATTTCCTTGAGAATTGCACAGTTCTGACAATGTGTGAGATTAGTTTTCCACTTGGTGAGGTGAGAATCATCCACTAGGAACAACACAAGGAAATAGGAGCTTGGAGGGCAAAGAGGAAGGCTTGTGAGAAGCTAGGATTGCCTGTGAGCATCTGTGAGGATTGTATTAAGAGCTGGCTAGCTGTGATAGCTAAGGCTTTGTATAATTCCTATGTATTTCCACCTTGTATGATAATACAGATAGTTGGGTTTTTAGCTGAGGGTTTCCCCGAAGTATTTTCATGTATATTGTGCATTGATTCTTCTTCTTCTGGTTACATTGTTCAGCTCTTTCTTTAAGCTTCCGCAAATTGATAGTAGAAGTAGGTTATAGTATTTTGCTTTGATTCATATTGCATTATCGGGTTAATCTACAATAGATGTTCTACATGGTATTAGAGGCAAGTTTGTAGAGAATTTGCAGAATTTCTACATGGTATCAGAGCCAAGTTTATCAAAGTTGTGAACATATACTGAGAAGAGAATTTGAAGTTTGAAGTTCAGGGTTACAGGTGCCAATCGAATTCTTATCATAATTCAAGGTTGGGCAATGGCATTCTATTGCTTGAGACTCAAGTATGCCTTGGAAGGCATCTCAAATTACATAGCATGGAAAGATAGATTGGAGGTTGTATTAGAAGACAATGGCTTGAAGCATTTCATTGATCAAGAAATCCAAAAGCTAGCTTCAACTAATGCACAAGAGTTGGGTGAGTGGAAGAAGTGTGTGGTGAAAGCGAGATAGATCATCCTTAAGGGAGTTCGAGACCATATCATCTTGAGTCTCCATGGGTAGGATACTCCATTTTCAATGTGGAAGATATTGAAGGACCTCTACCAGAATAGTAGTGACCAGAGGAAATTGGTGCTCAAGGATAATCTTCGAAGAATCAAGATGGAGAAGGGTGATACTATTTCCACATATATGAACAATCTCACCACATATATGAATAACTACTTCCGATGATGATATGGTGAGCTTCACTCTCCTTAGCCTTCCAAAGAGTTGGAATATCTACTAGGACTCTGTGAATGGAAGGGAGAAAATACCAGATTGGGAACGACTACTGTCAGATCTCATGCAGGAGGAGCACACGAGATGGTTCTTCATCCAAGGATGATGATGAAGAAAATATGACCTTAGAAAGTAAGGCATGGAAAGGGAAGGGGAAGGCTTCCCATTCCAAATCTAATTCTTCTCATGGAGGGAAGAAGGGTGACAAATCTAAAGTGAGATGCTTTAATTTTCACGAGATGGGACATTATGCAACTAATTGCCCATCGAAGAATTCCAAGAAGGGATGCTTGGAAGGATCGGAAGGTGAGGAATTATCCTCTCAGTTCGAAATGGACTTTACCCTCGTCACATGCATGGTGTCATCAATGATGGGTTGTGCTTGGTATCTTGACAGTGGAGCCTCATTCCACATGACTGGTGATAAAAGTTTACTTAGTACCTTGGAGAAGAAATACCTCAAGATGCGCATAGAGATGGGTGACGATGAAAGGTATAGTGTTTTAGGAGTGGGTACAATTGCTTTTAAGAGGGAGCATGGAGATCCTATCACCTTGACAGCTGTGAAGTATGTGCCTAGACTGAAGAAGAATCTTTTTTTAGTCGTGGTATTGGAAGACCGTGGCTATGATGTGTTTTTTAGTAATGGAAAGGTTTTCCTTAGACACACCACCACGAGATAGGTGAAACAGATCGGTTCACGAGTTAAGAACATGTATTCTATTAAGTTTCAAGATGCATGCAAAGCCTTGAGGAGCAAGGCAAATGTTAGAGACTTGGTGGTTGAGAGGGAGAGTAGATTACCTCTCAACATGTAGCCTTAGAAGAAGTCTCAGACAATTGTGGAGGAGCCACAATTGGAGAAGCAGAGAGGAGACTGAGTGAAGAGATCCACTCATGCAGATACCTCAATTAGGGTGGAATTTCCATCCAAGTGAGCAGGGGGATCACATGCAGCCATACCTCCAGGTGTGAGTTGGGGCAATGTGAAGTGATAGTCCCATGAAGGCTAAAATTGGGCAGGGTCCATTGAGAGGTTTTATCTCATGGATCATACCTTTCTACTGGAGCCCAAAATACATAGTAGCGAGAGGAATTAGTGGGATTGATGCAGTCAAAGATCAACGTGATAGAGGCTAGAGTAGTCAGATACTGAAGAGTGCAGAGAAGGATTGACAACAGTTCAAAAAGGCAGAATAAGTAGAAGCACAAAGTTTTCAATTGACAAAGGCAATATCAGTTAGAGACTTTCATGACAGATGCATCATACTGATTCAGGTTGGATGTTTTTTGTTTTTTTTTTTTGGAGTTGCTGAAGCAACAACACTAGAGAGAAGTGTTCCATGCATACCATTCCAAAGGTGCACGATGAGGATCGAGTTGAATTCCTTTCTTGTTGAGAGGGAGTGTTGAAAATAGCAACAAGAGAATCCAGAAATTCCAATTTAATTTGTCCTTGAATTAAATTGTGAATTAAAATAGAAGTTAGTCTTAACAGCTACTTGGAAATAATTAATAAAGTTATTTTGACTTAATTAGTTGGAGAAATTCAAGTTAGAAGTCTTTTTGAAGTCATGCAATAGTTATCCCTTAAATTAAGGAGATAAAATTGAGTTATATTTGAGTTGTAATTAATTAACTTAGTTTACTGAGTTAATTCTAGTTAAATTAGTTCCAAACTATTTGAGGAACTAATAGAGAGTTAACAGTTAGTTGATGCATGCATGCACTCAACTAGTGTGCTATAGTTAACTGAAGATTCCCTCATCAGAAACTCATGCATGTCTATTATGAGAAAGACCCGGTTGAGATTAAAGATAAGGATAGTGTACTATCAGTTGCATGTGTTTTCTTATAAACGAAACTCATGCATGCAGAAGGAATAATTCCTTGAAGATTGCGCAATTCTGACAGTCTGTGAGAGCAGTGTTCCACTTGGTGAGGTGAGAATCATCCACTAGGAACAACACAAGGAAATATAAGCTTGGAGGGAAGAGAGGAAGGCTTGTGAGATGCCAAGATTTCCTATGAGCATCTGTGAGGATTGTAGTGAGAGTTGGCTAGCTGTGAGAGTTAATGCTTTGTATAATTCCTATGTATTTCCACCTTGTATGATATTACAGATAGTGAGTTTTTTAGCTGAGGCTTTCCCCAAAGTATTTTCATGTGTATTGTGCATTGATTCTTCTTCTTCTTGTTGTATTATTCAGCTTGATCTTTAAGCTTCTGCAAATTGATAGTAGAAGTAGGTTATAGTATTCTACTTTGATTTATATTGCATTATAGGGTTTACCTACAGAAGATTTTCTACATATCTTAAGTATTTGTGTATGAACTACTTCATATGCAAGTATATGAATCTTGTTGCAGATGTGCTATCGGTGTAACCATCACTTTGGATTGTCGAATGATCTGCTTTCCAGCTTGTGATGCATCTTCGCTCGTGTGTTCCCTTCTCAGCTGAGTACTACTACAAGTTGCTAAGGGGCACACTCATCTCACCCTCCCATGTGTTAAAACCTCTCATTCACCTTCCTTGACTCACTGTAGTGGTCACACCCTTGCTACTAACAAAGTTATCTTACTTGCCTCTATGCGACATCATAGTCAAGGAATTACCTTACGAACCACTACTGGGACTCCTAGACCAAATGGTCTGAGGTCTAATTGGGGATTCTTACCGGGAATATCCCCTTAATACGTTGGCAAGTCTAACATCATCAACAAGATGTTAGAAGATAACAAAAATTCATGGCACAACAAGCTCATAAATGCACTTTGGCTTGATAGGCTCACCATAAAGAAATCCATTGGCATGTCACCATACCAATTGGTTTATGGAATGGATGTTGTTTTTCCATCCTCTTTGGGAGTTCTAGTCATGAAGTTAATTTAGGAATTACAGGCTGAGCCAAATGACATTCAAAGGAGAATTGATGATACAATCCAGTTGCAGCAATCCAGGGAAGAAGTTTATAATAAGGCTCAAGTCATCCATGAAAATATCAAGAAAGTTTTCGACAGAAGGACAAAAGCAGATGATTTCACCTTGGGTGATAAAGTCTTAATGTGGGGTTCTAGAAGAGAAGACAAAGGGAAGCATGTAAAATTTGACAACTTATGGATGGGACCTTATGTCATTTATGCTTTCAGAGGGAATAATGCATTTTTTATCAGAAATTTAGATGGGACATAATTACCTAGTCGACCTGTCAATGGCAGGATGCTCAAACACTTTTTCTTTGAGCAATAGAAGTTTCCCTAAGATTTATCATTGTAAATATCATTATCCTTATTGTTTGGATCAGGTGACCTATTAACAGAAGTTGAAGCCCACAGAGAAGGCCCTAAGCTTCTATTGATGAGTTAACATAAGCACTGTAACAAAGAAATCATAGGTATATATTGGTGAAATAAGACACTCAAGGCTATTGATCACATGTTCTTGGCACCTCACAGGGAGAGTACCATCCCTGGCTGGAGCCACTGTTAGGGTCCTATAATTTATAGGATCTCAACATAATTGAGTATTGTATCTCAAGAATCTTATTTTGTAAATACTTCTCAATCTGCCAATGATTTCCAAATAAAAAGAAAACAAAAAATTAAAAAATGAAAAGAGGGTGTGAAAAAGAGAAAAAAAGAAGAATATTGAAAAAGAAGAAAAGATTGAACCCCACCAAAAGAAAGAAAAACAAAAAATAAATAATACTGGAAGTGTTGCAAGTCTAAATGCCACTACTCATAGATAGTTTTGCTTCATTACTGAAAATAAAAAGTTATGTGTAGCTTGTTCAAAATGCCACAATTACTAGTTTTTAGTTTAATCATACAGTGTAATCATGATTAAACTCCTTTAAATTTGTGTAAATTAAGATAGAGAATAAATATTTACCCAGAAGTTTAATTTGGGTAAATCATTAGTTAGGTAGAAAATGATATTGATCCAACTATTTAACCTGGATCAATAGGTCCAGAAATAAGGGATAGGTTAGGTAGTTTTTTCATTATGTATAAAAGAAAATAAAAATGGGTTTGCTAGTCTAAATACACCCTAGAGACAAAAATAAAAATGCTAGTTTAGCTAAGGGTAGGAAGATTAGGTGATTTGGTAAATATTTGCTTATGTAAATTTTATCCTAAGTTTTGAGAATATCATCAAAAGGCCATAATATGTAGGATGGGATAAATTATTGTATATGTTTCATTATTTATGAAAGTACTGGCTAACGAGGGATATCCATCGAGCCAAATCTGTGTCTGTAGCATCCATCAGACGGAGGGGCAGGGACCCGGCAGGGTGCACGACTGTTAAAGAGTGGATTTCGATCAATCCATTGTCAATTCGGTCGATCATAGTTTTCTCGAAATCCTGTCCCGGAGCACTGTAGCTCATCCGATGAGCGAAAGCGTACCCTGCAAGGCCTGTATTGGCCCTCTAGGTTCGATTCCGTTCCTTCCTAAGTCCAAAAGCGAAAATATGTGCGCTATGGTTGACATTTTTCATTTGTTTCATTTTCCCTTATCCTAAGTCAGGAAAGAAAATATCAAAAGCGCAGGCAGAAAAAGATTTTGGTTGTCATATTAAGGATAAAGTATACCCCACTCAGCACGCTTGGGATCCACTCTCACACTTCATGCATGGCCTTTATCCTTTTTTCGCCCCCCCTCTCCATTCTGTCTTTATCACCGGGGGGCTCCGGAAAGTAGTTTTCCCCATCGAGCCCCATCCCTTACATTTTGATTTCGTGCCCTCCCCCCCCCCCCCAAAAAAAAAAAAACTAAAACTGTTAATTGCCTGCTACCCCCTCTGGAAACCACTTTCCCTCATCCATCCTTCTGCACCCCACCACTTGTCCTCCACCACTCTCTTCCCGCAACATGGCATGACAGTTGAACCAATTAAATGTGTTCCTGGCCAAAATGACTGTTCTCCATTTAATTCGATTTTCTCCCGGGTAACCGTTAAGACTAATGGTCCCATGCCATTCTTAATAGGACTATTCTCAACATTTAAAATCTTCTTAGCCTACCATTCTCACCCCTTTTCACTCCTATCATTTTTCTGTTATACATAGTTTCCCACAATGATCTCTATCAGAGCAATTTTGCAGTCAGATTATGACAGAAATTGACATTACCTTCCATTTTCACCTGACAGTCCACTATTTTGCTGTCCTCAGTAAGCCAACTTTGCAAATTCATCCTATTCACATATTTTTACAGTAATGCCTCCTAAGACTAAGACTCAATATAATTCCATTAATATTTTAATTCCGACTTCTATAGATTTATATCATATACCTTTAGCTGATAGGGATTACAAGATAAATGAAACTCAGTGTGATTGCGATTTTTTGTAATTGAATTTCTCGTTAGAGGATAAGCACACAGAAAAAATCGATAAAATTGGGCTCTAGGAGTCCAACCTCCCCCATTATAGTTCCCCCTTGACATTCCAAGCCTCAGAATTTACCAGAAGATGTCAAGCATGTTATGTCCCTACCCAAAGAGCCATCATTTCCCCTACTGGTGACATTATTTTCACCCTTACAGCCCATGGTTTGATTTGGGATCTTGTTTATTACTTATTTACATGATTCCTGCTTGATGTGAAGTGGAATCATTTGTGTGATGTACTTGTTGTCATGATTCGTCATGTTTTATATGAGATCCCTTTGTTGTATGTTTATGGGATACTCATGTTGTCGCCATGTATGTTTGCATTGAGATCCCTTTTATGCCATGTTGGTGGGATGCTCATGATCATCATGCATGAGTTTACGTCACACTGATAAGAGTCCTTTTTGACTGAGAGTTCCTGTAGCAGAGCATCTCTTGAAGCCACTCCTGTGTGAGGGAATTTTCCTTGTATGATAGCGACATCACCTCTTATGTACATCATCACTATTGACAACACTTAATGTAGCAACCTACACCATCTTGACACTGGGGACCGGAGATGTAGTCCCTCCTGGATGAATTCCATTATCAACAGCTTATGTTTTCGTGTACTGATGATTGTCATGTTCCTCTCTTTACAACATGCAGATGTATTCATTAATGTTCTTTTAAAAAATGCAATTTAACACATCATGAAAGTAAAAGGTCTTGGAAGGGTCCTTTGTCAACCTGGACCTGGATCAAGTGGTATCAGAGCGGTCTTTGTGTTGATGTGAATTGCAGCATGAACAATGGAATGTGCATCGACAGAGGATGAAAAGGCGATGTAGGGGACCATGCTCAAAATTTCCGAAAAGGTGGAAATAATGTACGAAACTCTACAGAAAGAGACAAAAGAAACTGAGCGATTGCAGATTCAGTTGTGAGCCACGAAAGAGGACCTGGAAGAACTAAAGCACAACAAAGATAATCTTCAAATAGAGAACAATGAATTGAAGACTCTTCTACATGAAGAGAAAGAGGAAAAATGTAGTTTTCTACAAAAACTACAAGCTAAGGACGAGCCCTTGGAACAGCTGCAGCATGACCCATGCGAGGTAAAAAGTAGTTCTCCATCTTCATGTATGTTTCCTGATGATGATTTCATTGTTTTTGAAAATCATACCATATGAATTGGCTCCAAATTGTTGAAGAAAATGGGGTATGAAGGAAAAGGCTTAGGCATTAATGGCCAAGGCATTGTTAACCCCATCAAAGTCAAAGAATTACCTCGTCAGGTAGGACTTGAGTATGTTAGAAAGGAAGTTGGGGAATACATCGAGACAGCTAGCAAACCAACAACAGATGATGAGCAACCCTCATCAGTTCTTTCCAAATCGAAAGAGGAGGTAAAATATGTTGATTTCCTTTTGGTTTCGTCTTCAGATAATATGATTTCTGTTGGAGATTTGGAGATCCCAATTACATGGACAAACATAAGGCTCCTTACAAGGATGAGGTGCGAGGAGGAAGGAAAAATTCGTGTTAATAACCAAGGCATAACTCAACCATTGGAGGTGTGCAGAGACCTCAATTTGCAGGCTTGAGATACACCAAAGGAGAATGCTCGAAGGTGTCATATGCTTTCGAGACATCATCAAAATCATTGAGAAAAGAGAATGATGGGAACACATCCCCATCATCCCATGGCAGTTTCCATTGCAAGGAAAGAGCTGAGGCCAACTCTCATCGCCATACTTACACCAGAGACGGCAAGGAAAGGTATAACCACTCTTGACATTCGAATGTTCATTTCGATTATAATCATGTCGTTAGAGATGAACATGTTGGATGTGGAGCATGATTATTTAGAGGTCTTTGTTTCATCCAGATGTATACCCCAGGAAGATTATACACCCCTCCACGCGGGGGGGGGGTATGAGGGGGAGTTGTCCCCTCTGCGAGGGTTTTGGGGGGGCTAATCCCCCCCGGTTTGGGGGTTCGGGGGCCAACAGTCCCCCAGCGGGGGTTTTGGGGGCAACAAGCTCGAAGCTAAAACAAATGTAAAATTGCCTTGTAAAAGTATAGTAATTTCTAGTCAATATGGGTTGTTCATTAGGCAGATGATCTGACGATAGAATTTATGCTTAGTTTATGGTTTTTTTCCCTAGAAGGAAACCCCTCTCTTTGTATGAGGGAATTTTATTGAGACTGTGTAATAGATGTGTATTCTTCGAGCGAGAAACAGAGAGGTGAGACTGTGAGAGAAAAATGAGGATATTACAATGGATCTGTTGTAGGTTGTGTCTCTTCATTTTGCTGGATAATGAAAAGGAAGGACTGGCTATTTGGGGTGGATGTAGCCCAAACTGTGTGAACCATGTATATCTGTGTCTCTCTTGTTTTATGCATTTTTTGTGTTTATATTTCTGCAATATTTTATGTGTTCCATTGCTCTGTAATATATAATTTTCTAATAGAATGTGAACCATGGAATTGAAAAACATGTACCTTTTTTGGATTACATAACCATACATCTTCTAGGTGTTGGAAAAGAATGGCAGCACACAAAAGGATGAGGCATGAAATACCCTCTCAACATCAGGGAAAGAAACATGTTAAGCAAATATGGAGAAATAAGATGTATTGTAGTCATTGAGACAGAAGTGGCCATCAAAGAGCCACTTGTTGGAGGCTCCATCCAGAGTAGCACCTTAAAGACAAAGTGTTAGTGCAGGAACCAGGTGAAGCAGTTGTTCGACAAGAAAAACCACCACAGTGAGGCAACCCATTCACCTTAATAAGTGAAAATTGGTTTCTAGATATGTTAGCATTTCTTGGTCATGCTTTTGTAAATCATTTGTTGCATTTTAAAATGTAAAAGTGATGACGTGTTTTCCATCTCTTGTTTAGCAACAATGATGTCTGGTCTTATTTTGAGTTGCATGATAAATCGTGAAAGTGATGTCATGTTTCCATCACTTGTCAAAGCAAAATTAGCGTTTGGCCTTATTGTTGTAAATCATGTGTTATAGTGATGATGTGTTTTCCATCACTTGTTGGAGCAACAATGATATGTTGGCCATGTTTTCATAGTTGGGATATTTTTTCCATTTTGATGTAAACTTGACCACCAAGTATGTGTTATAAATTCCTAGCAAGTGTGGGATGCTTGGGGTCATTAGTTGATCATAAAAGGCATGTAATTTGCAAAAGAATGTACTATAGGTTGTAGAGGTTGCAGGTGTCGGCTCATCACTTAAGGCTCCAAAGAACAAAGGTGAAGGAGATGGAAGCAAGGCCTTTCAGGACACTTGTGATGCAGACAAGGTATAAAAAAGTTACAGATTTTTTTTCATGCTTTTGGAGGACCAAAAGCTCCTCAGTGGGGAGAATTGATCTAGGTGGCTCCAGAGACACACACAGGACAAAGAGGGCTTATGAAAGCTCAAAAATCAAAGTGTTTGGATTATGCTCAAACCAAGTTCATGTTAAACATCATGTCTTTGTGATCGTGGCGGTGTGAATGGTTTGTCAATCCGAGTCCGAATGAGGAAGATAGAGGCAGTCAAAGTTTTGGTTGACTTTTGCTGACTCGGCAAGTTAATGGAGACACAATTTGGGCTTTTTCTGGTGGATGGAATCCAGCCAACTTCGGCTAGATTCTGGGCGAAATTTTCACCTCGTTAAAATGACTCCTTCGGTCAAAAATCCGGATTTCCAAAATTACCTTATTATTATTAAAAATTTAAAAAAATATATAAAAAAAGGAGGTGCTGGGCCACCACCCCCACCACCCCATGCCCACCCATCATACACCATATCAATGTACCATGATTTAATGCAGCGCTGGTGGGATTGAACCCGCTCGGCCCACGTGGGCCGGCCCCCACCGAGTAGCCCCATGAACCACGTTGAACGTACCACCAAAACACAACGCCCCCCCAAACAATCAATGTGCCATTTTTAAGTGTGGGAGGCATGGGGTGGGCCGCCCAATGCGGACCGACCCCCATTTAAATACATGTAGTTTATGTTAAAAGTAGAAAATGATAAACCATGGAGGGCGCGAGGTTTGACCACCCGACCTCCTCCACCTAATGCAAAATCCTAACCAATCTGCCAAACTGATTTCCTTCGTTAATTTGCCCGGGAATTGATATAAACCTCATTTGCATAGTGCACCTAGGTAGATGGAGTAATCAGGAGCGGACAGGGAAAACAACGCAGAGTTAATTTTTAATTAATTTTTATGCAGGGGGAACCATCACTGAGCAAAATTTCTAAGAAGGTGAAATTTTTGCAGTGTCCAAATTGGAAAAATTTTATGTTGATCTTACACCTCTCAGAGACACGAACTCGATGGTGTAGTCAGTTTCCTGATCTGAGCAGCCGAGTTGCAGACGACTCGGAGGAGGGAATCTTTGAGGAATCTAGGGGGAATATAAAAGATTCCTTGAGCCCCAGATTCTCACTTTCTCAGAATTCAAAAAATTGATAGTCTATTTTACACTATTTGATGCCACAAATATGATGGTGCATTCATATTTTCCATTTGATCCTTTCAATTTTCGGCCACTTTTGTAAGTGGAGTGCAGGTGTTAGCATTCATGTGTGAGTAACCATTTCCATGAGATTCAACACTGCAAGATTCAACGTGAGACCAGCTTAGCAGCTTGACATCCTTCTTCAGATGGCCCCTAGATGTGAGGTATATGCAGTGTGGTAATGTAATTCTTTTGCTATGCATTGTGCTGCACAGATCCTTATTTGAGGTTTGATGTGGGATCTTGTTTCTTACTTATTTCAATGATTCCTGCTTGATGTGATGCATAATCATCTGTGTGTTGTAATTTTTGTCACGATTCGTCATGTTTTATTTGAGATCCCTTTGTTTTATGTTGATGGGATACTCATGTTGTCGCCATGTATGTTTGCATTGTGATCCCTTTTATGCCATGTTGGCAGGATGCTCATGATCACCATGCATGAGTTTA
>APFE030275384.1:14547-28230 GCA_000404065.3 Pinus taeda
GGTAAGATCCCTGTGCCTGCTATTTTTCCATCAACTTCTGGACCAAACAACAATTCTGGGGTGTCATCCAACACATTGACATTGTCTTTGTCTCGAGTGAGTTGGAGGGACTTCTTAATCTGTTGTTTGTAGATGTCATGTTTGGCTAGTTCTGCAAGAGGAATGGCTATTTTCAGTTTTCCAACTTCAGCTTCCAAATCAAAAAGTTTTTCAACCTGAACCCTAGTGTTGTGGGTGACCATCTTTTCTTTGTTAAATAAGGTTTCTCTTTGATCCTCAACTTGATCTTGGGGCTTATGTTTTTCATTCATCTCTTGTGGAACTTTTGTTGGATTAGGATGTAAAGACGATGCAACTAGTGGCTTCTGTGTTGAGGGAAGTTGTTTAGTAATTTCTTCAATGGTTACTTCCTTTGTAAGTGAATCATTTGCGTTCATTGGTTCTGTTACTATGGCACTCTTGGGCTGAAGTCTGTCCTTTGGTGTTTCAGGCTGTGTTATGTTTATAGTTCTACTTCTTAGTTTGTATTGTTTATGAACTTCACAAACAACTGTGTCATAGCCTTGTTTGAAGTCAAATGACTCACCTGACTTGGTTTTGAATTGTTTAATGCCCTCATCTTCATGATCTTCTTGACTTAGGAAAACTTGGTGCTCATCATCAAGGCCCATTAGGTTAATGTGGGTGTCATCCACTTGTTCATCTGAAGTGGATGTTTGAACATAGTTTTCTTGGAAAGGAGGACTGATCTCAGGATCAGTACTAGCCTTGCCCACATTTGGGTTTTGATTTCTTCTAAAGTTTGGGTTCCTGACAGGGTTATTCTGTGGTGCTTCCCATGATGACTTTCTCTCTACAGATTCTACTCTTTCATCCAACCTTTTCATACCAGTGAGTATTGCATCCAATTTCTGGTCAAAGGCTGAGGGTTCCTCTTCGAAGGCAACTCTTTTTTCCAATCTTGCCCTGTTCCTCTTGGCAATTAGGTTGGCCTCAACTGTGACAGCAACCTTTTGTGCTTCTTCAACGGTTTGAGGGGCTCTTTCTTTTAATTGATAAGCCATGTCAGGGTCAAATCCATCATGGAATTTGTATAAGGCTAAATCCGGAGGAGGTCTTATGTTTTGGGGTATTGCATTGTATACATTATTGAACCTGGCACAGTACTCCAGAACTGTCTCTTGAGGACCTCTCTTAATCATGTCATATTCACCAAGTATGTGCAGGGGATCCTTCTTTTTCTCCCATCTGTTGGTAAAAGCTTGGTAAAGCTCATCAAGGGTGGTAATGGTATTTGCAGGAAGTGACCTGAACCAAGTTTTGACATCACCTGTTAAGCTTTGGACAAAAATTCTCATCCTCACACTTTCATCATCTATCTCATAGTTTTCAAAATGATCCTGCATCCTCTTGGCATGCTGAATAGCAGAGTAAGGGACAGTGGAGTCAAAATATGAGATTTTGGCTTGGTAATCCTGAGGTAAGGCTGCAGGTTTAGCAGGTAATTGTAGAGGTGCATATCTCATAGCCATATTAACAAGGTTTGGGGGATTGACAAGGACAACTGGGATAAAAGGAACAATGGTACCACAGGGGTAACATGTATAGCAGAGCCTAGAGTGTTGGTTAAGGGAGTACGTGTGGGGGATGAGGATGTTGGAGGAGGGCTTTGAGATGTGGATGGAGAGCTAGGGGAATTGGGGGTGGACCGAAAAAGAACCTTGATTGGAGTGGAAATGGGGTTGGGATAAACTGTCTCTGGACTTAAGTCAGCAAGATTGTCTGGCCCTTGCTGCTTCTTGATAAATTTAGGGATTGTATTAGGATTTTCAAAGACAGTAGGTGGGTTTGGGTTAGGATTTGCCCTAAGTACCGGAGATTCTTCTTGGGAGCCAGCTTCTGAGCTAGTCATTTTGAGTTTTTTAGGAAAATTTGTATCTTGCAAGGACTGGACAAGATTTTGAAAAGGCTATATATATCTCAAAAACGAGTATGAAGATTAACTGAATCAACTCTTCCTTCAGGCTGTTGGTGTTGGTACAGAAACAACTTTGAAGGCTTCTTGATTGATATTTAGTTTTTAGGTGTAACTTTAGGAGATATATAGTATTTAGAAAATCCTGCAGAGGTCCCCAGTGGAGTCGCCATTTATGTTAACACCCAGGTTGTTCCCTATGACTCCCAAGGGAATATGGCCAGGGTAACTACTAACCAATCTTTGGACTACAGCTTCTAGCCCGGCTGTAATCAGAGAGGGCTCTCTCTTTAAGGTTTGTCTCTGTTCTATGGAGATTTTAGGCTAGTTATGAAATGAAGCTTTTTGGTGTATGTTTGGTTGGGAGGATATCTTTTTGAAACTTTAAAGTGTAGTTCTGCAGGTAAAATTAGTCCATTGGGCAACGAAGTCTGTGGCTATTGGTTTCTTGGAATCCTGAGTTGATGCAGCTGGAGTTACAGGTCCATTTAGATACTTCATGAAACAAACTTTAAATTTTGATGATGGAGTGTAAACAACCAGTGAAAAGCAATTAAGATTTTTTCACTAAGCTGGGGTGTGAGAAAGGGATGTATTCCTCAGGAGAAAACTTGAATTCCTGAAACAATAATCACTGTGATGATATAGTGTGAATGGGTAGCAATTAAGAATTATGCTTTCATTACTATAACTGAAGAAAAGACATTCAAAATAGCTTA
Organism: Pinus taeda; assembly: GCA_000404065.3. NCBI lineage: Eukaryota > Viridiplantae > Streptophyta > Pinopsida > Pinales > Pinaceae > Pinus > Pinus taeda. Next base: position 17,242 of record APFE030275384.1, read on the forward strand.
GATTGAGTTCAGGGTAATCTGTGATTAAGTCCTGGAACTATTCTTTTTCTTTGCTATTAATTGTTTAAACACAGGAAACATGAAAGAGATATGAAAGATAACAAACAAATAACAAAGAGTTACAAGAGAAACTTATTGTGTCATGAGATACGCAGGAATCCTGCAACTTTAAGCTAAACACCAGCAAAACATCAAGCAACACAGAGCTTTGGAAATTCCATCATCCTTTGTATTACTTCTCTGAGAGTTACAATGAAAGAAGACCAGAATGGATATGAACAATCTCTTACATCCAACGTCCAACCCCTGCTAACATATGCGAGGGGGAATATATAGAAGTGTTTCATACAAAATATCTCAGGCATTGAGTCACCTGAGAGGTAAAATATCTTCATTAACTCGTACAGAAATTGTAGATAAAAAGTTATTACAATCTTTAATGCAACATAAATGCTCTTTAATCCTTTCAGAAAATTTTGACCTTTGGAGCTCACTGAGTCGGTTGAACGCTTTGTTATAACTACTAAATGACGTGTCTGTGTAGCTCTGTCCTCCTGTAGCTTTTCGACCCTATCACCTGTGACTGCCAGTGCTGCTGTGGTGGCCGAATATTTGTGCTGAGTTGGCTTAGCCTCTTTCTGCATACCTGCTGATGTGTCTTTATCTTCCTGTGTATGAAAACTTAAATATTTTCAAAAAGTAACAACATAATTACTGACTTTGATTTAACAGTAATTGTGTCAAATTATTCCACACATCCTGTGTAGGCAATTGATGCCTCAAAATTGACCCCATGGTCTCATCTGCCTCTGTATACTTGTAAAAATGGGGAGGCTCATCAAACAAGTGTGTAATTTCATTCATAATAAAAAATAAACTCTCCACCCTGTTGAAGAGGGTCTGTCCTGTTGCTAGCCCTGCTTCTGCTGAGGTGCTTGCTATCTCTGCAATCTGATTGGCAGCAAAAGTATTGACTCTCTTGGCATATTTTTCATGTGAGAGTAGTCTACCTGATGGCTCTGTCAGGCTCGGAAGACCTCTGTTTTGTAATGCCATGAACCTTTCCTGGAACTTTTGATATCTGCCTACATGTCCTGGCTTCTTCTTTCCAGGGTTTGAACCAGGTTTCTTAGTGTTAGGACCCTTTTGGTCATTGATATGGTCTCAGTCCTGTTGTCAATTCCCATTTTGATCAGCTGGGAGCTTGTCCTGTATTTCAGCACATTTATCATTTTGGTGGCAATCTCAGGCATGTTGCCTAGAGATGCCCTTGCTCGTTGGATCTCTCTGTGTGCTTTTCCGATGAGAGTTATTTGCTCATGGATGGCCTCAATGTACTCCCACTGGCCTGTGATGGACTGGCCAATATTGGCCCATAGGATCCTCTTGAGTTCAGATGTCACCTTGTCCAGTGTGAGCTCTTTTTCTAGCTCAGTTATTCTCTTTTTGAGAGCCTTGACCTATCTTTCTCTTTCGGACACATTCTGCTTGGACTTGTCATATTTCTCATTGATTTTATCCAGAGTGTCTTTGGCCTGATTTAACTCTGACATTTGAGCCTCCAAGGCTTGAATATCAGTTCTCAGCTTCTGCATGTCAAGGCTTTCAGCCTGCTCTGTTGTTGGTGCTGAGGTGGACGGTGCTGCTTGTTGTGTCTGCTGACTGGGAGGAGCAGTGGTTTGAGGAGCTTCCTCCAGATTAATTGTTTCTGGAGGAGCTTGTGAAGTTTGCCCTGCCTCCTCTTGCTGTAATGCTGTCTGAAGGGTGGCCTCTGTTTCCTGTAGCCTCTCTTGAGTGTTGATGAGCTCTTTATATAATGTAACCAACATAGCAGCTGCATCCTTGTCTTGTCTGAGCTGGGGAAATCTCTTCTGTTTGAGGATGAAGAGTTGCTGGGATCTTTATCATTTTTCTCAGTGCTGCCATATCAGCATCCCTTAGCTTCATAATCTCTTGCACTGCCTTGACATCTTTAGGATCATGTCCAAGCTCTATTATGATTTCCTCTAGAGCTTTGATCCTGTTGTCTTTAGCTTGAGAGGAAGCCCTTTCCAGCTCAAGTTGTGCAGTGATGTTATTTAGGCTATTTTGTAGCTTATAGTTCACCAAGGTCTTATCTGCCAAGGTGGCATACACCATCGCACCCGTTTGTTTGTGAAATTCAATTTGATCCATTGGGTGGATGTCCTTGGACAGGACCTCAAGGTTGGTCCTGATATAATCGGCAGCTGACTGTGGTTGCTGCACTGCTGGTGTGAAATGGCTCATTATCATTTTTCCCTCATGTGCATCATATGCAGACATGAGTCTTTGCTGGTTAGTGGGAGCCATTTTTAATAAATTATTATATAGTTGCGGCCTCAAGGGTTCATTTCTCTTTTTGATGTCCTTAAATTGCTGCTTGATGCTTTTCTCACCTTCCCTCTGTTGGCCTGAGGAGCTAACTTCTCCTTCTGCTGCCCTTTCTTATTCTTGTTGGAAGGAGCTGGCTGAGGCCTCCATGCTGGGCAGGCCTGTACCTGAAGTCTGCCCTATTGGCATTTCTTCTTCAGAGAAAGGGTTTAACCTTTGCCTCTTCTCCCCTTGAGTTGGTGAGGCAGTAAGGGGAGTCTCTCTATCCCTTTTCCTATTTACGTCCTCTGTTTGTGGGGTTTGGAGGACTGAGGAATTAATTCTTGAGTCTTGCCCGGGAGGTGCCATTTGTGTTGGCTGTTGTTGTGTGGCCATTGGGGCCTCTACTGTCTGTTCTCCCTGCCCTGGCTGCTCCTTTTGTGGTTGTGGTACCTGTTGGGGTTGTTGAACCTGTGCCTGCTGTACCTGTTCCTGTTCCATCTCTTTCTCCTTGCCTTTGCTATAAGCTTGGCTTGTAGTTTGGACTGCCTCCTGATGTGCTGTGGAGGATGAGGCAGCTGCTCCTGCTTGAGGCTTTGGCAGAGAGTATACCTGTGCAGGAAGTTCCATGTCAGCAAATTTAAGAAGTCTTCTTCTTGCTCTCTCATTCAGTTCTTCTTCTGTGATGGGTTTCTCTAGTGTGCCTCTTTTCCATTTTGGTTGATTGGCATATTGTTCAATGTGAGGAATCCTTACATGGTCATAGCTAGAGAGCCTATATTTGACCCTTCTTAATGATATAGAGTGATTGGGGTCATAGGGTTTCCAGAGGAAACTAGTCTTTAAGCCAAGGCCTTCTAGCTTTCTATCATCTTCTTTCCAGCCTTCCTCCCTTTTGTTCAAGACAAGGCGGCCCAATTGGTTTTTCACTTTCAGCTGTGCCTTCTTGCCCTTGCCTGAGAAGTGTATCATATCAGCGTTCCCAAATTTACTGAAGTATTCAAGGGCAAATAGTCTCATAGGCACATACTTGGGCAATCTATATGGGGTTAACTCACAACCATATATTCTGATTACGGTGTAGTTTTGGTAAAAATACCAATCCCGAATGCTGTACACTTTGGATAACTGCAGGATTCTGTGCATCTCATCAGTCAGTCTTGGAGGAGGTGAGCTTAGGAACAAAGACATGGCTGGGTGAATGAAGAGGTCTATAAATTTATAGTAAGTGTATCGAGAGTAGTCTCTGCAATGAAACACTGAGCTCCAGTACACTACTGACCTTGGATTGGCTTGTGCATTCGTTCTCTTGACAATGAAGGAGAATTTCTCATGCTGATAATATAGAATCAAGTGGTAAATGTAGGAGGTGTATCTGAACAGCTTCTCTCTTGACAAGTTCATGAACTGCTCATGCATTTTATCTGAAATGTAGGTGGCATAGTCATAACAGATTGGAGTTTTGCCAGGGGCAAACATAGTCATCATCACCAGTACAGTTTCATCAATATATTCCACTGATTTGTACCCCAAGATGGAACTGATCATATCTGCAAGGTCTACACCCAATTGGTTGAGGTAACCAGCAAAGATAGGAGGGTATTGCATAGTGTCAGAGTTTATAAATAATTGGTTAAACTTTGTGATCTGAGCATCAGTCAACATCTTGGCTCCTTGGTTTATCATATCCAACAAAGACAAGGGAACCAATTTCTTCTGAGTCTTAAACTGTAGCATCTCTCTAATGGCCTCAGGGGTCATGTAGAATACAACTGAGCCTGAAGGGTCAAGCACAGCTCTTTGAGTAGGATCATAGCATACAGCACACAGATGGATCAGGTCAGGGAATTGGTTGACCTAAGGGAGCCTCAAAATTGGGAGGAAGGAATCACAAATGCCCAATATATCTATCCTATCTTCATGTTTGGCCTTCAGCTCATTTAGCAGGTGGAGGTGGAACTTGCTGTGTGTTAAAGAGTCCTTTGAGATTTGGTAATCTAAGTCTTCCAAATCCTGCCACTCCAATTCTCTCTGAGGGGAATTTAAGGGAGAAACATTGAGGGCCACAGGTGCAACTGGAGTCTCCATGGTTAATTAGACTCTGTTTTGTATATAGACTATTGTTACTTTAGACTGGGCAACAGAAAAAGAGCACTGCCTGAGTGAAGAGGTGAATTGAGAAATGAAGGATAACAGGGTAAGTCTGCAGCAATTGAAATACTGCTCCAGTCACTTGAGAAGGCAAATCCTTGTCTTTAACAAACCTTCTTCAATAATTAAATGTAGGTTCCGGGTTTCTTGTTCACGATTGCGCGAACGGAATGCAGGTTTTCAATGAAAGTTTTGCTAAAACAGGCTCGGCTAATGAATTTCGACCGTTAAATTTCTAAGTGGGAACTGGGTGCAGGGAATTCACTGGTGAATTATGTGTTTTCAGAGCCTTAAGTGAGTTTTTAGTTATCTGCAGACAAAAACCAGGCTTAGAGAAGACTTGCAGGGATAAAGACCTGGTAAACTCGATGGTCTGGGTCACGGATGCAGGTGGGTAGGCGCGCCGAAGGTCTCCAGGTCAATTTGAGCTGGTTGGTGCAATTGGTCGTAAAATGCATGCAGAGGGCGCAACAAAAGTTTTTTCCAAAAGTGCAAAAAGAACGCGAAAATTGACAAAATATGGATTTTTTGGGACATTCGCGCCTTTTTTGGATGACGTCAGCATGACGTCATCAGGTGGGTCAGGGTCGGGTGATGTTAGAATGACATCATCAGGTGACGTGGTGGCCTGTGAGTGGTCCACGGGGGTGGTGAGGTGGCAGACAGGTGGAGCAATGGCAGGTAGAGGTTGCGGACGCGGCGCTGACGCAGGTAGTGACGCGGCGCTGACACTGGCAGGCAGACTTGGCGGAAAACTGGAAACCACAGTGGTATTATATTGCACCGCTTTTGATACGGCAGAGAATCTGTTAGAAGGGGATCCGATACAATTTGGGGGCGACGCGTGGACCCGACCTGACGTCAGCCTCTGACAGATATCAGACGATATCTTTCAGACGTCGGGGCCGGTCCGATATCCGCGTCAACCGTCGGATAAAAAGGGCTTGATCGGACGATTGACGGGCCAAAGATCTGCGCGGATGATACAACGTCGGGCGGGTATTAAAATATTGTTTTCCTTGGGATTTGCGCCCGGCGGGGCCCTTAGAAATGTCAATGAACTTTCATGGTTTCCAATGTATTTCTTATTTAAATCGCGCATAGCCAAAAACTTTGGGATAAGGCGGAAAACTATGGTTTTTCAATGATTTTTTGCAAAATCACGCATGGCAATAATAAATTAGGCTAAGTGGGTTTTTTATGCAATTTGATATAAAAGCGCAAATGGGTCCCAAACTTAGGATAAGGCGGACAAAGTGGGCTTTTCCATATATTTTGTATTTTGAGCGGGTCTAAGGGTGAAAAAGGGTTTTTTCAAGGTTTCTTAGGCAAAATGAAGGGTTCGATAAGTAGATGAGTTTCTGAGGGTGGAAAAGAGGTTAGGCTTGGTTCTCAAACTGACCAGATGTCAATTTGATTCTTTGGTGGTGAATCATATGGCTATAATGCCAAGGAAGGGACATTTATAGAATGCTTAGGGTTTATACACCATGGTGTTATAATAATAGGGAAAGGGTAACATAAGGAGTTAGATAATAGAAGTTGGAGGTTAATATGGAGGGAGAAGGTGAATGAGGAGTGATATTACTAAGTTTTCTTGAAAAAAACTTAGTTTAGGGAGTAGATCAAAATGAAAAGAATTTTGCACAAGAAATGTGTCTCTTAGGAATTCAAGAACCAACATAAAACCTTGAATTTCTTTCATAAACACAACTGGTGAAGGGATGTTAGTAATGAGTGATGAATCAGGAAAGAAGGGAAGTTAGACATGCTCCATTATGTTGTTTTCCTTGTATTGATCAGCAAAATTCAGCTTGGAAGGAAAACCACTTCTGCAACCCCATCTACCTACCCAACTATTTGCCTAGCATTTTTTGTTTCTTCTTGGAGGGTGCACTTGGATTTGCAAACCCTTATGTGCCTTTTCTTTTTCATTTGCTTTTTCCTTTGATTTCCTATCTAGCACTACCCTCATTTCTTCCAAGGCCCCAGGTTAAGGAGTTGGGAACCTTAGCTTCTCTGCCTCACTACTAATCTGCCAAGATTAAACAGTTTGGACAGATTTCTTTCTCTATTCTACAACAGAAAATTGAAACACAGCATGATCCAGATTAGACTGTTGGACCATCCATCAAAATTTAATAGACATGAAGGCATGTAGACACCTTGCCTTTCTTTAGGAAATATGGGATCTTTGTATCACCAAAGCAGAGCATATTTGGCATTTGAGTTTGTCAATCATGAAATATGAAACCTATCGGTATAGGTATCCAATAGTGGCTCCACATGGGGATGGTTTTTCTTCTTGAAAGACCAAGAACAGCAGGTCAGCATGCCTTGGCCCTTTGTCTACTGCTTCCAAATTTGGAGTTTTTCATCCTTGAAACCTCAAAATTACAAACTATCATATTTATAACTTGCTGAAGTACAGCCTTTTCCTGCTTCTGCAAGATCCTAAAATTAAGTTATTCACATGTTTTAAAGAAAACACTATACAATTATGTACAAGGGCAGCCATGCAACACTCATGGAAGGTATTCAAAATAGTGTTTCAGCATCTTTCCATTGACAGGACCTTCATCCAAATCAGTTTCATCAAGATTCTTAAGAAAGTAGGTGTTATTTCCTTGTACTGCTTGGATGAGAAATGGTCCCCCCCAAAGGGAGTCAAACTTTCCATGCTTTCCTTTATTTTCTCTTCTTGAATCCCACTTGAGAACTTTGTCACCCATGTTGAAATCTTCAGCCTTGGTCCTTCTGTCAAAAGCTTTCTTGAGCTTCTTTTGTAGGATTTGAACTCTGTTATAAACTTGGTCTCTGGTTTGCTGCAAACACATAATTTGATTTACCCTCCTTTGCATATCATTTGGCTCAGCTTGACTTTCTTGTAGTAGCTTCATTACAGGGATCCCTAGTGATGAAGGAAATTTGGCTTCTAGTCCATAGACCAACTCATATGGGCTGACCCCAATTGATCTTTTGGTTGTTAATCTGTCTGCCCATAAGGCATTGACAAGTTTCCTATGCCAATTCTTTTTGTTTTCTTCCAACACCTTCTTTATCATGTTTACAAGGCTTTTATTTGAAGATTCAGCAAGGCCATTTCCTTGGGGATAATATGCAGTAGAATGGCCCAAAGTAATGCGGAATTTGTGGTAGAAGCTGACCATCTTCTTAGATCTGAAAGCAGCAACATTGTCTGTTATTATTTTATCTGGGCATCCAAATCTAGCAAGGATATTGGTCTCCAGAAACTGAATGATAGTGGAGTCATTTGCTTGTCTGCATGGGATTGCTTCAATCCATTTTTTGAAGTAGTCTGTAGCTTTTAGAATCCATCTATGTTGGCCTGAAGATGAGGGGTTAATTTCTCCAATGAAATCCAAGCCCCATTGCTGAAATGGTCTCTCTGTTGCAATAGGCGTTAAAGGTAGTGGCAGTAACTGTCTCTTTCCTTCAAACACTTGACATTTATGACATGAAGTGGTAAATTTCTTGATATCAGAGAAAACAGTAGGCCAATAGTATCCAGCTCTCAATATCTTGTCCACAGTGGACTTCCAATACAAATGTCCACCACAATCACCTGCATGAAATTCTTCCATGATTTTGTTAGCCTCATTTTCAGTTAAGCAGTTTAATAGGATACCCTCATGGTTTTTCCAAAGCAGATTACCATCCATAACACAAAATTTTAAAGCTTTCATTTTTAGGAACCTACACTTAGTTCTGGATAGCCCTGGGGGAGCACACAGGTTTTGTAACACATAACAGATATCAGAATACCAGGGAGATTGTTCAAAGGCTACATTGATCTTTGGAGTCGCCAGCTCCGGTTCACTATCCAGTTGATTGATGTCCAAGGGTTGGAAATTTGTTTCAGACATTAATTTGGCCAAACCTTGCCCTTTTATAAGTTTTGTAGGTTTTATTTCAATATCAAATTCTAGAATGTTTGCAATCCATTTTCCTCTTCTACCCTCTAAGTTCTCTTGAGTAAGCATGTCTTTAACAATTGGGCTTGGTACATAGGCTATCACATGGGAATATAGGATGTAGATCCTAAAGTCTTTAATAGCTTTGACCAAAGCATATGCCTGCTTTTCCATGATCTGGTACTTAAGGGGTGCATCTCTAAGAGCTTTACTAAAGAAAGCAATGGATTTCTCATTTCCTTGGTCATCTTTTTGTAGTAAAACAACAGCAATTGTGTGTTGGGAAGCAAAGGAAAATATGATGAATTCCCTATCAAATTGAGGGTTGGTTAAGACTGGAGTTTGAGTGAGGGCAAACTTGATACTTTCAAAAGCTTGGTTTGCCTCTACTGTCCACTTTACTTTTGAATCCTTTTTAAGCATATTATTGAGTGATCTGCTTAGTTCAGCCAGGTTTGGGATAAATCTCCTTAGAAAGTTGATTTTTCCCAGAAAGGCTTGTAATTCCTTTATATTTCTTGGATGAGGCATTTGTGAGATGGCCTGGATTCTGTCTGGGTTAATTCTGATGCCATCTTTGGAGATGATGTGACCCAATAGTTTGCCTTCCTCCAAACCAAACAAGGATTTCTTAGGGTTTAAGGAAATTCCATATTTCCTACAAGTTATGAATATCTGCCTTAGATGTTTCAAATGTTCTTGGTCAGATTTGGAGAAAGGTGTGAGATCATCTAAATAAATGACCAGAAATTTATGAATCTCTTTGGCAAAAGCAATGTCCATTGCTCTTTGGAATGTAGCCCCTGCATTTTTCAACCCAAAAGGCATTTTGACATATTTAAAGGTTCCCCATGGGGTTGTAAATGTTGTTTTGTCTTGATCGTCAGGATGAACTAAGATCTAGTTGAAGCCTGAGAATCCATCAAGCAAGGAAATCCTTGAGGCCCCCACTACCCTCTGCAAGATGTGGTCCATCTTTGGTAAGGGGTAATTATCTTTCAAGGAAACTTGGTTCAGGTTTCTTAAGTCAACACAGAGCCTTATTTCACCAGTCTTCTTTCTTGTGGGGACTAAGTTTGAAATCCAATCAGAGAATCTGATTGGTGCTATAATGCCTGCTTTAAAAAAAAATTGTACCTCTTGTTCCATTGCTGGGAGGAGCATAGGATTGATTCTCCTCAACTTCTGTTTAAAGGGCTTTTGATCTGGCTTAAGTGGGATAGTGTGTTGTATTACAGAGGTGTCATAGGATTTTAGATCCTCATAACTCCATGAAAAAACATCCTAAAACTCTTTAAAAAGGTCAATGTATTTAGGCTTTTGGTCAGGAGGTAGTGCAGCAGACAGTTTAATGACTTTGGGTTGTCTAACAGTCCCAATGTTATGCTCTTCTATGGCAGTGTTGAGGGGCTGCAATTTTGGTTTGTTGGGAACATCATTGGAGTCAAAAATGTCTTCTAAAGGAGCTAAGCCTGTTGAAAGAAAATTGTCCTTTAATTGTAACACTTCAGTTTCATAATCATCTATCTCTTCACATTTAATTTGTTGGATTTCTTGTATGTTGTGTTTGTTGAAGGTTGTAGGATGTAGTATTTGCTTAGCTGTTTTGGGTGATATCGCTTGGTTATTCTGTTTACCATGTATTTGTGATTGACTTGCTGTCTTAGTGTCAATGTTTAGACCTGAAAACTCTTCCTGTAAAGTCAAGAAATTGTTTATTTGTGCATCATCATCAAACACTTGCCAGTCCTTGACATTGTTTGGGACAGATGGTCTGTGTTTTATTTCGGCTGTGAAACAGTGGTGGGGCTCGAAAGGTAGCTTACAGGTACTTGCAAATGTAGCCAAACTATGGGCATAAAGATTCTGGGCTCTAGGAATTTTGGCAATCTGAAATTCAATGAAGGACTTTAGTAACTCAGTAGCAGCAGACCTATAAGACCTCAGTCTTTTGTCATTGGTGACAAAATTGCCTTTTACTTGTTGGATAACTAGTCTGAGTCTCCTAGGATTGAAACCTTTATGGCTTGTAGGGATTTTACTAACTTGAGGCCTAGTAAGAGAGCTTCATACTCAGCCATGTTGTTAGTGCACCTGAAGTTCAGTCTATAGGCTCGGCCCTCTGCATGGTTGTTTTGTTTATTATGTATCCAAACTCCAGCTCCTGCCCCCAACTTATTGACTGACCCATCAAATTCTAGGAACCATAAGATCTCTTGTTCTAGGGGAATGATATCCCTGTGGTTTGGACTTGTGAGTTGAAGTTTAGGTTCCTCATCTAGTCTGACTTTTAGAACAGTCTTCTCATTTGATGAGATCAACTTTGTTTTTAGAGCAGCAGTTTGTTCATTCGAGTCCTGATCTTGTTTATGTGTCTCGGTTTCATCATTATTTGATTTGTCCTCTTGGACGTTTTCCTCTTTTGCCTCAATCAATGTTTCTATGTCAGGGGTTCCTTCATTTATATGCTGATCTATTTTGATTGTCTGGATTTCTTCATTGTTTGAGTGACCGGTATTGTCATTAAAAAGGATATATGAGTCTATGTCAGAATGGACAGCATATATGGGGA
>APFE030275384.1:28240-49944 GCA_000404065.3 Pinus taeda
GAACTGCATTTGTTATACAAATGCAAAGTAGATCAATGCTGCTTCAGTCTATCTCCGGGTTTTGTTTATGAATTAAACAATCGATCTGCAAACAATCTGATTGCCCTAAGTGGTGGCTCTAGTAACCTCTTTAGATCACCCCTATGTTTTACATATACTGAACATTACTTACTCAGCCTAAATCCCTGAACTGAATTGCAAACTGTGAGTGGAAACTTGTTTAAAGTCTCGCACTGGTACAATCGCACCCTACCTTCAAGGCAGACTGTATGCATTGCACTTCCCGAGTGCAGTAGGTGCACTGCATACTGAATTCACAGTGTGACAAGTGCGATGGTCAGGGAAGGTTAACTTTACCTTCAGAATGTGGTTTTTTCTCACTGTTTTCAGTCCTATTCAGGAGTTTTACTGTTTGTAGTCACTGTATCTCTGTGAAAACCCCCTTCTCCTACATTATTTTGCCTCCTTAGTGCAAAGAACTGTAAGTGTTTTTATGTATTGTGCGCCATTTTCAGTTCTCTTTTGCAAAAAAGTAGCATAGTCGAACTATCGTTTCTGGATCTGAAAATGTCGTAGCTGTCATTTTCAGTTTTAGAAGACAATCCTATTGTTCTTGATAGTCGATTATACAGTTACTATTGCATATGAATTTAATTAATAGTTTTTAAAGTGTCTAAAAGCAATTTTCATTTCGAAATTGCAAAGTGTCTCTCCTACCTTCACTTAATTTTGAAAAGAAATTTGTTGAGTACTGTCGCTTTGAAAATAATTCAGATTTGCACATAGCTTTCTTATCATCATTCATACATTAAGAAGGCTAAACACAAATACATGCATGTGAATTTGCATTTTGACTGCTTGGTTTGATTTAGGAAAGTGCATTTAGCGTGTGCTCTGTGCTCTTTGCAGAAATATTCTTAACTTTCTTTCCTTAGTAGCTAGGATTTTCATTGCCAAAAGAAGATTAAACATTTGTTTATCATCTTAGACTGCATTTTAGGAATTGTATACACATCACGCGGTGAACCTGAAAGGAAATTTTTTAAGCAAGATCAACCTAAAATAAATTTAATGAATCTAACAACACTTTGGAACCTAATGCACAACATCTAGAGGTCTAGGCTAGAGACATATTCCAGCATCGTAAAACCTGGTAACTATTGTTTTCAGTGTTGGTTGGGTGATTCCTTCACTCTGAGATGGCAAGTGCTAGTACAGACTTGTGCTCCCACATATCATCGAGTATATATTGGGAGACCACAATAGGATGCATCCTTTATCGTTAGGAAGCCGTGTCTGCCGCCCTATCGATCGCAATGCACTAAACACAGCATTCGGGAAGATTGACTGCCATACCGTAAAAATTATTCTGCAGTTTTGTGATTGGTTTGGTAATCCCCTCTGCCTAGATCTCCAGAGAAGTCCATTTTTCTCCTTTTCAGACTCCTTAAAGGAAAAGGTCCTCTGAGCGCTTGTCACTTTAGGCTCAATAAAAATCGAAGGCGACTAGAGTCATCTTTTGTTTTTTATCAACTCTTTAAAATTGAAAAAACAAGTTGTGTCAAAGCGCCTAAAATTTATTTTAATCGGAATAACATCACAAATTCCCCCGTTGGTCTTTAGGTTGAGAAAATGGAGTCTACCAACCAAGGATTTCCCCTTGGAGGAAATCCTAGTCCCTTCTCCTCTTGGGGAGATGTTGGTGCACCCCATATGGCCACTTTGTCACTTCCAAGGTTGACAATTGGTTTGCCTGTCTGGCTCTTCTCTGCCTCTTTCGTTTAGAATCCCGTAATTCCTGAACAATCTAATCAGCAACTAGATGACACTAGAGTTGCCTCCCAACCTTCTACTACGTCTGATTCTCCCTCTCCTCCTTCCTCTTCGCTTGATAAAGCTAAAAATCAAGTAATTGAGAAGAAGAAGAAGAAGCAGAAAGAGAAAAAGGAAAAGAAGAAAAAGGAACCAAAATCGAAAGGGGGCAACCAAGCATCATTTAGCGAAAATCCTCACACTGCACTGTTGAAACCTAAATCTCCTTGTGTCATTTGCAATGGAGACCACTATCACCGAGATTTTCCTTGCATCCTTCGGATCTTAAGGGACTGGTCTCCTTGTTTGCACAATCTGGTGGCGTCAACCTCTAACGATCATGTTAAATGCTCACCATCAACTAGTTAAAGTGAAGCACATGGACAAAAAAGGAATCCCAAATTTCCTTGTAAGTTGTGTGAAGGAAATCACACCGTCAACCATTGTCCCTTCCTTGACGAGGCTAAAAGAGTTTTGGATGATCGTCTAGTTTCACCGCTACGACTTCCTCTTGGATATAAAAAACTCTTGCCAAGTCCTCCACCGGTTGAAAATCCGGCTGGCCCATCATTGTGGTCAACAAAAGCATCTACCATTGAAAATTAACCCTCTGAATGCATACCAGACGAAATTCAAAAGGTCGAGACGGCAGTTCACCCAGCCTTGCCTTCAGAGTATTCATCTTCGAATGACACCGTCACTGAAGAGAAAGAGAACGACATCGTTCAAATTCTTTTCATCAACATAGACTCTGATGAGCTTGAGGGCAGTCCTCCTGTTCCTTTATCACAGGAATGAAGTTCATCAGAGTCATATCCAACCATCTATTCGGTCCCACCACCAGGCAACCTAGTCATTTCCTTCGACTGGAATCTACTAGGTAGACCTCGTTTACCAGCTAGTGTACCATTTAGAATCATTATACAAGATTACATAATGGCTATGGCTGGTACCATCATCGATGAAGGGGCTTCTATGAGTATCCTTTCCTCAACTACTTGGAAAGCGCTTGGTTTGCCATCGCATTTGCCTGAAATGAGAAATCTAACAAGCTTCGACAAAGGAAGCAATCGACCTTTAGGTATCCTTCCAAATGTGCCCATTACTTTGAGAAGGACAACTGTTCACATGAACGTGATGGTAGTTCAAGGACCCTTGGATTATAATCTACTCCTTGGACATGAGTATATTTATTGCATGGAAGCCATTGTCTCCTCACTCTTTAGAGTAATGTGTTTTCCGCATGAAGGAAGGATGGTCAAGCTCGTAGACCAAATTTCATTCCCTTGTTCACACATCACAACTAGTCAAATGCCATCCCTAAATGGTCTTTTCATGCAAGGAATGTCTCATCGATGTCCAGTCCATCCACTTGATGAGCGCGAGTGGTTCAGGAGGATGTGGCTGAAACCCAGGGGGCATGCACCTTAGTCTGTTTTGGCAAGAAAACCTCAGGTATAGAGTGGATTTCCACGAGGGATATATGACTAGTCTGACGACCTGTCCTTACAGGAAAATGGGATTAGGCTGGAATAAGATACCTTCGTTAAGGTTATGCTGAGTGGCATGCGGTTGAACCACTCCCCTTTGTCTATTTGGTAGACATCGCCAAGGAAGCTTTCTATTTGCTATGCATATGGAACTTTCATGGCAACCTGGAAATTTTTCGCTATACCTGGGGGCATGCAAGCCTTTCCGCATGCAAGTGAAGAGCGGCTATTTATTTTTTAAATTTGTAGGACCTCTAACCCTTTAAACTCGTAAGGTTAGTCGTTTCCTAGCTTGCATAAAGAAAGGATCCGAGGCAAAGCTTGAGAGATGTAAGCCCCTTCAAAATAGCATCTCGAATGAGACATTCTTATTATACGACTGGCGAGAAATGTTACCGCAGGGTTCAAGCTCGTTAAAAAATAAACCCTCCATGAGCAGTTTTAGCACATAGTTCAAGCTCGTTAAAAAATAAACATAAGTCATGGGCAAATGTTTCCCCCAGACTCTAAGCTCATTAAAAAATGAACCGGTAAATAACCATTGTGAATGCCTTATCGCTAGCTTTTGAGCCTTGGTCGTGTTCTCATCATCACCTCCACTCTGTTTTTAGCCGATCATTCACCCCCATATGATTGTTTACCCCTTCGAGGAACATCTACGAAGAGTGATTCTATTAGCCATGCTTGTGACACTGCCGTGATTGGAAAATTCCAAATCTTACCTGGAATCAGCTGCTACCCAAAACCATCAATCACTCCTAAAAAATGAGTCTTCTTTCAGCTCTTTTCACCTGACTCGTAAAATATGAAACGATTACTGAGCGATTGGCCTCTCCAACTCATTAAAGTCATCGAAAGTGCTATCCTTCCTCTAGATTTTAATATTTTTGGACCTGAGGGATTATTACACAAAAAGGTCGAGTGCTTGTCTTGTTCTAGTTAAAACTATCGAAATTTCATCCCTTTTGTATTATTTTATGCTTTTTCAGACTTAAGGGATTATATGAAAAAAAATAATTGTTGGAGTATCCTTTCTGTTTCTTTCAGGCTCTCTAAAATTGAAAGGGACCAAGTTATCTTTCTCGTTAAAATCGTTAAAACCGAGTAGTGACAAACTCGTCGAAATGGATGACAATGAGTTTCACTGTCGCTGGGATCGCTAAAATATAGCATTAGGTTCGCCCGAAGGGCAGATTATACAACAAGCATATATGATCCTCCTCAAGCTTGAGAAAAATAAAGAGGTACTGGTCAGGAATGACTGGGGAAAATTGGGAAGAAAACTTGAAGAAACTTTATTGGTAGCAAGTCGCTCTTGAACATGACACTTTCCTTCTGCATCCATGCCAGGTTGGGTTGTTCTGTTCATTGGTAATCACCATTGGTCCATCACACCATCCATATTTGGGGTTAACGCTACCAATCCATCATCAGTGTCGCCGATATGTTCAAGAGAATTCATTCAGACAATTCACTTGTGTCTCACCCACTGCATACATTCATGCTGTCCATTCCTTCATGACCGCCACCCTGAACCCTGTATCATCAGATTGTTTTCACCTCCAAAATCATTTGCTTCATTCCGTGTCATTGATGTGGAATTCATTAAGGCCCTCATGTGACAGGTTGCTTCTTGTCGACATCAACTCATTATCCAACAAGTTGACTTAGGAACAACCCTTTCAGTACTTTGAAGCTTGCATGTCTCAATGGCATGTTTCTCACTTTCAGCGACATGTTTACATCAATGGCCTTCGACCGAGAGATTTTATGTGATGTTCAATGCTAATTCCTTTTTCACACCACGTGAATTGTAATGTAGTACCTTGAGGGTCATTCTCATTAATGGTGATTCCTCTCACGCCTGTTAATAGCTTACATCATTGGCTAGTAATCAGGAAATGTCTTTCCATGTTCGACTCCAGAATATTTTTGACATGGATGAACTTGTACTCCGAGTGAAGATTGAATGAGTTTGAAGACCATCGATCTAGTTTCATCCATCCAGACTGTGATATATTCAGGAATATAAAGACATCAAGTGTACATCATTGTCGAAAAGATGATCATCCAAACCAAAGAATGATGAGTCCATATCATCAGTCTATCACACAGATGATTGTCTATCCTATGTACATAAAAATGAATTTATAAAGTTGAGCATGGGAATGCCCGCCTCAGCTAGATCATGAAAAAATGTTGTCAAAATAATGTATTGTATTGTATCTTATTATAGGTCGCCTCCCAACTCGAAAAAACTTCAGATCTTCATAGTAAAGCATTTCACCCGACATCAGAAAGATTAACAACCTCATGCTTTAGGGGGACACTGTTATAGACATTTTTGGGCACTTCAACCCCTATCATAAATGTCCATAAACTACGGACTCCTAAGTCCCTAAATGTGTTGCTTCACTGCCTAAATGAACAAGGTGAGCCGATTACATCATCTCCCAGAAGTTCTCCACTGAAAACTACTCATAAATGGTCAAAATTGGACCATACTGAAAGCCCAGTGCAGAGGGTGCAATGCATATCACCTTCCAAGTGTACAAGGTGCGATGCATAGTAAATTTCTCCTCTATAGGTTGCGATGGTCGGGAATGGAGAAATGGAAGG
The DNA here is from genome assembly GCA_000404065.3 of Pinus taeda. Lineage (NCBI taxonomy): Eukaryota > Viridiplantae > Streptophyta > Pinopsida > Pinales > Pinaceae > Pinus > Pinus taeda. The sequence continues at coordinate 34,162 of APFE030275384.1, forward strand.
GAAAAAATGCGAGGTGGAAGATCATGGAATCTTCCAGAAGCATCCCCTCTGACACTTGCCTCTCCATTTTCGACCAGGGATGAGTAAGAGATCATCATTCTCCAAGTGGAAGTAGGAACTATCAAAGAGAAGATACTAATCAAGACCCCAGAAGATGACTCACCTCCCTATAATCATCTATATATGGATCCCTCATCACAGAGATCTAGAGGCTGGAATTTTGTATCTTATAGAGAAGTGTTGTTGGTTTTCTGGTGTATATTCATAGTGTTGGGTGATCTAAGCTTTGCTTGAGGTGAATAAGGGATTTTCTAGCTGCAGGATGATGCTAGGTTAGAACATATGGTTGTAATCTTCTTGCTACTTTTCATCTTAATAAAGCTATTCTAGTTTTCCTCCATATTCTTTTGTACTTGTCTATATATGCATTTGTATGGTTAACACACATATGGTCCTATGTTATTTATGAATATAGATCTTTGTTTCTTCGATAGTAGTATGTTTTTGTGATTCCACAGGTTCCCTTTGAACCTGGGAAGATGAAGAAGAAGCGGTGAAACTCTATCAAGAAGGAGAGGAAATCAAGCGCAAGACTGAGGTTGGTCTTCTTGGTTCTCCTCTTCTCTATTTTCATAAAGGAAAATGAAAGTAGCCTTTACTTGTTTGTTTCTAAGATAGCCACCCATCTTAGTGGGAATAGCAGCATCTGAGTGGACACTATTCCTGGTAACACAAATGAATATAAAGTTTGGGGGTCATTTGAAGCAATTTTTTCGTCATATCCATGCTTTATAGACAACACTTGGAGTGTAACATATCCTTGGATAGAAGTACAACTCTCAAAATAATTCTCTTTAAATGCACCTTCATTTCAATGACATTCCCCTCTCAGGCATGTTCCATGAAGTTCATAGGAACTTTACCATCTCACCTAACACCAATCTCCCTAGTACTGCCAAAATGATTGAGCCTCAAAACCAAATGGTGTTAGGCCTATTAGACTTGCACAATTGCTGATGTTATTCTCTTTTTAACTTGAGGCAATGAAAAAAACAAATGATGGACATGTTAGTCAGAGAACTAAGGTCACCATGTGTAACCTTCACTAGTTGATTTCCTCTATAAATAAAAAAATAATAATACCAAGGTCATGGGACACGTATTTCAAGCCGAATATTGGGTAAAACATAGCAATGGGTATCACTGGTCATTAATAAATGGCTATGGAAATTGGAAAAAACATTGGCGCATGAAAAGTGGTATTAATTGACATCTTATTTATGAAATAAGCAAAAATAGTAGAAAAGGGAGGTGAAGAGTCACAAATCTGCACGAGGAAGAAATTAAAGGGAAAATGAAGGAAAATGAAGAAAATAAGGGCCTCAAGGATAAAAATGCTTCTAAGGACTAGTTCACAACTTTTGTTGGCTTAGCCCTTTTACAATTTAGTTTTGGAGCTCTCTTCTATTATTCCACTCTCTTATATGTTTGCACCATTAGAGTATTCTTAGAGCATTCCTGGAGCTTTGGCATATATTCAATTTGGAGAAAGAAGGAAAAGGGAAGAAGGAAAGAGCAAGGGAACATGTGGATCAACAACTACAACTATATTGCTTTGTAGGTAGTAGGTTGCATGTCTGATTTCCTTGTTGATTATGGATGCAGGGTATATGCATGTGATTTGTTGGTTATGTGTTGTCATTGGCATGGAAACATGCCTAGATTGACAATGTTTTTAGCCCTGTCTTCCCATTACTTGGATAACCATAGTGTTGTGGGTTTTTCCATTTCATTTTCTTATGATTAGTTCTCATATTTTCTTATGGTTTTGGGTTGGAACAAACACTCAGGAAGCCCTCGAACAATTTGGCTTGAGTTACTAGTCCTGGAGGCTAGGTTGGGATACAAAATTTAGAGCCCTTGGTGGTTTGAGTTACTAGTCCCTGGAGCTAAGTTGGACAAATTCTATGGCACCCTCAAAGGTTGTGGGTTGAGCTACTAGTTCATGGAGCCCTTAACAGCTTGGCTAGAAAATGATTTAGTTATTCTAAGTGATGTCTAACAATGAGGTGGGATCAGAGGTTGAGGGTTGAGGTGGTTTGGCCTCTCAAAGCCATAGTTTGGTTTTAGTTCTATGTTTTCCATGAGATCCCACATTAATGCTTAGACTATGGTGCAGGGATGATTGGATGAAAGAAATATTTGGTTCATCCCAATCTACTATTGGGTGGTATGTGGACATCCCTAACTTAGTTGGTATTTTCATATGTTAATAAGAACTATTTTTCTATTTTGACTATATATATTTGTATAGATTATGCTAGTGATAATATGGTCAAGTTTCCATGGTTTATATGTTGGTTATTTTCTGGTTAAATTCTGGTTATTTGATGTCTATGAGCAATGGCTCTTTTCATGAATTGTTTAGTTATTGATCAGTTGATGAATGTATGGACTAATATGTTGTTACAACTATATTGAGAGGGTATAGGGCCTTCTTGGTGATTCTAAGACGAACCTTAGACCTTTATGTTCAGATATGCCTTCATGACCTATAGCTTAAATTTTTTCCATCTGTTTGACAAAATGTTTCTTATGTGATAGGCAGTCTAGGTCAAGTTCAGCCTTCAAGTTTGAATTTTTATATTTGTCACCTGGGGTGGTCCTTTAGACCTTGAGCATTTTGTAGCCTGGAGGAATGTTTCGAGTTGTGGTTTGGTTGTCATTGTAGGCCCAACTTCCTTAACTGGATCTTGGATGTTAGGTCATGTCATAGTAAATCTTCGTGTCATGTTTATGCAGGAAAGCCAATGAATTTTAATAAATGTGGGGAGGGGTGGTTACAGATTGATATTAAATTTCCCACATTCAACACTTGGACTTGATGGGATGAATTTGTTTTTCATGCATGCATGTTAGTTGTTTATTTGTTTTCTATGCATGCATTGAGATGGGCATTGTTACAGTTGGTGTCACCATGTAGAGTTTAATGATGTTGATGTTGAGATGATTGGTATGTTTATTTCATTATATATACATATGTTATGGTAATCTATATTGATTGTGAAGACTAGATATCCTCCCCTAAAATTTGTTGAGGTATGTATGATCAGGTTTATATTTGGCTTATCTGATGTGGGATTTTTCTAGGAAGAAGAAGATAAATGTGACTAGTAGAATGGTGGACTACAATTCACGTGGTTCTCCCTAGAAAATAGATAAACAACCTAGTAATGAGTACTCCCCTAGCATATAAGATACATTGAGAAGTTTAAAAGAAAATATCCAAGGTTTTAAGGCGGAAAATGACAAGATCATTCAGTCACAATAAAAGAAAGTGGAAGTTAATGCAGTCATCCTATAAAGTCTATTATATTTCTAGGGATAGGGACCATTTAGGATCAACCATGGACATAAGGAAAGGACCAATGGGGCATATCGAAGTAGGCCTTAATGAGGGTACAAGTTTGATAGGTTTGACACAGTCATATATGGTAGGTTCTTGGATACACTTGACAGAAAGGGTAATGACCATGGGTTCTATTCTAGTTCCGATTTAGAGAGACACCATCATCATCACCTCCACCATCCATATAAGAGGAGTGAGAAGAAATAATTGCTAGAGGATTCCAAGAAAAACAATCCTCCTTTATTTGATGGAGAAATGAAGAAGTCACAAGATGTAGAATCTTAGTTTCTTGGGATGAATCAGTTTTTCAGATTGCATTATTATTCAGAAAATATGAAAGGTGTGATAGCTACTTTCAGTCTTAAAGGGAAAATAGACATTTGGTGGGAATATCTGAAGAATGTCAGAGGAATTTGGGAAGAGGAGTTGACTTGGAGTGATTTCAAGATATTTTTTAGTAGTAAGTATCTATATGAAACATATTATGATGATAGGGAAAAGGAGTTCTATTTGTTGAAGATGGGATCTATGACTGATTAGGAGTATACTAGTAGATTATTGGAGTTGTTGAGATATGTCCATTATATTAAGGAGGAGAAAAAAATTATTCTGAGATTCACAAGTGTGTTATTGGTATCATTCAAAGATAGAATTCAGTTAAATGAGCCTTGATCATTGGAGCAACCCATCAAGAAATTGAAGCATTGTTATCATCAATCGAAAAATTTGAGGCTAAGCAAGATTATAGAGGTAATGAGAAGAATAAAGGAAAGTGGAATATGAAGAGAGGGAAACCTCAGGATACAAATGGAAAGGAGAATGTAGTTTTGCAAAATAATTTATTTCTATTTTGATTGACCTTGGATCTAATTATAGCTACACTAACCTTGACCTAGTGGATAAGTGTGGTTTCAGAAATGAAGTGCATGTAGAGTCTTGGTTGGTGAAATTGGCTATAAGCACCAAGAAAAGAGTTCAACAATGGGTGAAATATTTTTCATTTGAGTTTAACGGTATGGCTACATCAACACATCTAAATGTTCTTCCATTTGGATCATATAATATCTTGTTGGGTATTGATTAGCTATACATTCAAAGGAATAAGGTATATTGCTACAAGAAGGCTATTGAGAGTTTGGATATTGAGAGAGGGAAGATAATATTTCTAGGGAAGAAGAAACCTACATCTGTGATAATGGTTACAACTATGGAGGCAAAGTGCAATAGCAGGAAAGCATGTTTATTATTTGTAGTTCATATTTCTAGTGACAAAGGGAAGGGTGTTGAGGATGTCGAAGTCTTGAATAGGTATTTGATTTTATAGCAATTTAAAGATGCATTTCTACTAGAGATCTCAGTGTTACCACCTGATAGGGAAGTGGAATTGTCTATTGAGTTGATGTTGGGAGAAACACTAGCATTGAAGGCATTGTACAAGATGAGCACTCAAAAATTGGAGGAATTGAGGTTGTATCTTAAGAGAATGCTTGATATGGGATAAATTAGTCCATGCGTGTTTCCTTGAGATGTATCGATATTGTTTGTGAAGAAGAAGGATGGTACTCTCAAGTTGTGCATTGGCTATAGGAAATTTAACAAGGTGATTATCAAGAGTAGGTGTCCATTGTTGCAGATTTATGACCTGTTTTATTAGTTGAAGGGAGAAACAGTGTTCTCAAATATTGACTTGAGATCATGATATAATCATGTACACATCAAAGAAGAGGACATATACAAGACCTCTTTCCATACTAGGTATGGGAAGTATAAGTTTGTTGTGGTTCGTTTTGGTTTGATTAATGCTCCACCTACCTTTATGTTTTTGATGAATAGTTTATTGCATCGATATTTTGAAAATTTTGTGATAATATCCATTGACGGTATATTGATATACTGTAAGAATGAGGAAGAGCATGTAGAACATCTAGCAATAGCATTGAGATTGCTAAGTGAGAATTAGTGGTATGCTAATCTTAGTAAGTGTAGTTCTTTGAGATAAAAGTCCATTACTTGGGCTGTGTCATTTCCAAGGAAGTTATAGCAGTGGACTCAAAAAAGACTAGAGATATAATGCAGTCGGAAACTCCTAGGAATGTCGATGAGGTCATATCATTCATGGGATTAACATTTTATTATAGGCATTTCATGAGGAACTTATGATGAATTTCCTATCCTATTACATATTTCCAAAGGAAAGAAAATAAATTTGAATGGACAGAGTAATGTGCATCTAGTTTTGAGGAGTTGAAACAATTTCTTAAAATTTATCTGATCTTGATGATCACATATCTAGATAAAGAGTTTCTCGTATGTACATATGCTTGCAAAAGAGGACTTGGTGGATTTTCAATTCAAGAAGTACAGGAAATATGCTATGAGAAAAGGAAGTTTAATGAGGATGAGTAGAATTATGTGACTCACTATCTTGAGTCGGCAATGATTATTCATATACTATAGATGTGGAGGCATTATCTTCTTGGCAGGAGGTTCATTTTAATGAGTGATCCTAGTGGGTATGAAGTACTCATTTCACCAACCTAATCTGAAAGCTAGGGATGCTAGGTAGTTAGCTATGCTTAGTGAGTTTGACTTCAATATAAAGTACATTAAGGTAAGTAGAACAAGGTTGAATATGCCCTTAGTAGAAGAGTACAAGTAAATCACATTGCAGCAATGAGTTCTTATTGGATATACTTGCATGAGCGAATATTGTAGGAAGGACAATGGGATGATAGTTACAAACAACTTAATTATAGGTTACAAGAACATGCTACAGTGGTTAGGATGTGGATTATGATCTCATGATCGATGGTTTTGTGAGATTTAGGGATAAGATCCATGTTTTGGACAAGAACATGCTTAATATGCTTATCTTGGGGGAATTTCATGCCAATCCATATTCAGGTCAACTGAGATATTATAAGACATTGACATTGGTTAAGAAGTTCTATCACTAGCCAAACTTGAAGTAGAGGTGGTTGAGTATGTTACAAAACGCCTGTTAGCAAGTAAAAGTAGCATGTAAGCATCCAGGTGGTTTATCATAGAATATTCTAATTCTACAGTGAAAATGGGAACTCATTTCCATGGACTTCAATACATATTTGTCGAGGACATTGAAGCATCATGATTATATCATTGTTGTGGTTGACAAGTTGACCAAGGTAGCTCATTTGATTGTAGTTAAGTCTAGGATCTCAGCTAGTGACCTAGCCTATATTTCATTAAGGAGATAGTGAGGTTGCATGGTATTCCTAAGAAGATTATGTCAGACAAGGATTCCAAATTCACTTCCATATTTTGGAAATATTTTTTGGTAGCTTTGGGGATAGATTTTGTTTTCAATAAGGGTTATCATATATAGATAGATGGATAGATAGAAAGGGTTAAAATGGTTCTTGAGGAAATGTTGATAATATATGTCATTCATCAGTAGTAGAAATGGGAAAAGTATCTTCCACTGGTAGTGTTTTCATATAACAGTGGGAATCAGGAGTCCTTGAGGATGTGTTTGTTCGAGGCACTTTATGGGAGGAGTTGTAATACTCCCACCAACTAGAGTGATCGAGTGAACATCGTACTAATTGGATCAGACATGTTGGAAGAGAAGGAACAAGAAATGTAGGTTATCAAGAAGAATCTAAAGGCATCAAAGGACACAAAGAAGAGTTATGTAGATCAACATAGGGTACTTAAGGAGTTTCAGGTTTTGGAGCAAGTGTACTTTAGCATGAAGCCTAAGAGGAGATCCTTGAGGATTGGATCATGTGCCAAGATGGCACCTTGATATTGCAAGCCTTTCAAGATCCTTGATAGGATTGGACTAGTGGCCTACCGAATTTCACTGCCCCCGACAATGAAAATCCATGATGTTTTCCATGTTTCATTGCTTAAAATTTATGTGAAGGATGATGATCATGTGACTAACTGACTTGTATTTCAGGTGGAACTAGAAGGCTAATTCCATTTGGAACCTTAGTGCATTTTGAAGTGAAAGATTCTAATTCTCTGGAATCAAGCAATTGAGCAAGTTAAAGTGCATTGGAAGTATTTTGGGCCAAATGAAGCTACATGGAAGATGGCTAATTAGATGTAGGTTATGTATCCTTCTTTATTTCCTAGTTGAGTGGATGTATTCTAATATATATTTTTGATGTTATGGTTTGGTCATGTCTATATATGTGCATATACATGTAAATACCATATTGATATGTGTTATAAAGTTCCAATAAAGAGGTATGGTGTTGATGGTACGATGGTCATGGTCTTCGCAATATGATATGATGTAAATAGTGTATCGAGTTGTGTTATAAAGATCCATGGGAAACATATGTTTTTGTAGTTTATGTCTCATTTAACACTATGGATGGTGTTCCCCCAAGGGAGAGGGGTTTGTAACAATGCTAGTTCATTTCCTATATAAATAAAAAGAAATAAGACCAAGGTCATAGGACATGTATTCTAAGTTCAATGTTGGGTACAACATAGTGATGGGTACCAATGGAGATTAATAAATGGCTATGGAATTGGAAAATGAATTGGGAAAGGGAAAGTGGCATTAATTGGCATTTAATTTATGAAAAAAGGAAAACAAGAGAAAAGGGAGGTTGACAAATTTGCATGCAAAGGAAATTGAAGAAAAAATGAAGCAAAATGAGTAAAATAAAGACCTCAAGGATAACAAGGATTTGAGGAATAGTTCATGTATTTTGTTGGTTTAGTCTTTTGTTAGTTTAGTTTTGGAGCTCTCTTATATTCTCTCACTCTCTCATACTCTTCCACCCTTAGAGTTTTCTTGAAGAATTATTGGAGCGCTTTGGCATACCTTCAATTTGGAGAAAGAAGGAAAAGGGAAGTAGGAAAGTGCAAGGAAACCAGTGGATCGATAACTACAGTTAGATTTCTTTGTAGGTAATAGGTTGCATGTGTGATTTCCTTACTGGTTATGGATGCATGTTATATGCATATGTTTTTTTAGTTATGTGTTGTAATCTGCATGGAGAATTGCCTAGATTGAAAGTGGTTTTAGCCATGGTGTTGTCAGTTTTTCCACTTGAAAATTTTTTTATTGGTTCTCATAATTCCTTGCGATTGTGGATTGGAACAAATTATTTGGAATCCCTAAAACAATTTGGGTTGAATTACTAGTCCTTGACCCTAGGTTGCGACAAATGCTCTGGAGTGCTTTGGTGGGTTGAGATACTAGTCCCTAGAGCTGGTTTGGAAAAATGCTCTGGAGCCATCGAAGGTTATGGGTTGAGTTAGTAGTTCTTGGAGACCTAGAGAACATGAGTAGATATCGATCTAGTTGGTGTCAGTGATTTCTGACCATGAGGTGGAATCACTAGTTGGGGGTTGAGGTGTTTTGGCCTCTGGAAGATCTAGTTTGGTTTTGTTTTGGTTTATTCCATGAGATCCCACATTAATGCTTGGAATATGGCATGAGGTGATTGGATGAAAGAGAGATTTGGTTCAACCTAATCTATGATTGGGTGGCACATGAAAGTCCCTAACTTGCTTGGTATTTTCATATGTTAATAAGAGCTATTGTTCTATTATGTTTCATGTATATTTGTAGTGATTATGTTGGAGATATTATGGACACATTTCCATGGCTTATATGTTATTTATTTTATGGTTATATGTTGGTTATACGATGAGTATCATCTATGGCTCTTGTCATGAATTGTTTAGTTATCGATCAGTTCATCAAGTTATGGACTAATAAATGTTGTTGCAGCTATGTGAAGAGGGAATAGGTCCTTCTCGATGATTCCCAGATGAATCTAAAACCTTTATGATGAGATATGGATTCATGAATTATAGCTTACATGATTTTCATGTGTTTGACAAAATGTTTGTTATGTTCTATGCAGTCTAGGTGAAGTTATGCCTTCATGTTTCAATGTTCAAATTTTTTGTTATTTTATTATTGATTATGAGAAGCCTCGAGATAGTATGGGCAGTATTCTGGAGGCTTACCTAGAATTTTCACTCATATCTTGTGACCACACCTTATAAACTAGAAAATTTGAGTCCTAACTACACTCAGACTATTGGCTGTGGAGCTTGATTATCTTTTTTATTCAGAGGTATTGCTGCACTGGACCCCATTTCGTAATGTGGCAATAATGCCACCAGACCGGTCCAGGTGGGGTTGATGCCGATTATTTGGAGCCCCCCCTAGAGGGGTATCAAGGGTAGCACCCTCGAAGCTAAAAATAGATGTAAATTTTCCTTGTAAAATGTTTTAATTTCGTAGTCAATCTTGGCTGCTCATTAGGAAAAAAATATGATACTAGAAATTATGTTTAATTTATGGCTTTTCCCTAGAAGGCAACCCCTTACTATATATAAGGGAATTGTATTGCGTTTATGTAGATCTTGTTAGGTCCCTATACTACCAGTGTAACCCATTATTGTTATTCGTACAACCCCCTTCTTATATTGTTATGCCCATGTAGTCCACATATTGTTATTGTTGTGCCCCATAGAATCCCACTATTGTTATTATTGTTCCCTTACAATATTATTGTTATGTCAGCTCTGATTATATTATGACCCCTTATACTCCTATATATAGAAAGGATGTCTTCTCATTTGTATCATCCAAGAATTGTTCATTTGTGTAATGTAGAGGAGGTTGTCCCCTTGAAGAGGCTTATTTGTAAGGCATTATCTATCTTTTCTATCTTCTTGTGAGCTGGTTTCATAACATTTGGTATCAGAGCTTTGGATTCTAGGGTTTCACTACTCCAAACAAGTCATCATGGAATTTTTGCTATAACATTTTTTCTACAACATTGCAGAAGCTATAAGAAAAAACCATTGGAGCCAAAATCATTCTAAAATTTAGGTCCAAATTTCAAAGCTTGTCTCACTATATTTTTAAAGATGTGGTCCAAGGAAGTTAGGTTTTTTGTATACTCTCAAATTACATTCTAAACAGGTGACCCGGGGAAAATCATCATAACTTTTGTTCTGAGCATCAAATTGAAATTTTGTAAGAATTTTGAAAAATAAGACGACATATATTTTTTTGTATATAAGTTTCATATACAAAGGTCAAAAAAGTGACACACGGAACTTCGTACATGTTTGGTCTACTAAATTAGTTTATAATCAGGTCTCATGGGAGATTTGACATAACTCTTCCTTCAAAAATCCAATATTGATCAGACTTGCAGGATTAGAAAGATGAAGAAAAGGGATATTGTAGGACACGATTTTAGATATTCACTATTTGCAGTTACAAAGATACAACTGATTCAATATCGAGCTCTTACAAAATGAAAAAAATATGTGTCGTTTTTTTTTTTAAATTTTGCATAAGATTGGCTTGATAAATTAGTTTGAAGGAATTCAAAGGGAATAGTGTAGAATTATTAAAATTAATTGATGTCCCAAAGAAATAAAATGGGAACACCTAGTAAGCAACTTGAAAGCTCTAGCATGACTCGTGAATAAGAGGAAGAAATGCAACATTATCTATCAATATTACAAGAGTAATTACAACAAATTTCACTCTGACAAAAGGTAACTGAAGCCAAGATGAATGGTGTGGAAGTTGTGCAAGTTAAGATGGATGGAATGGAAGCTACAATAGATGGCATGGAAGCTAAGATGAATGGTATGGATGCTAAGATGAATGGCATGGATGGTAATATGAAAGAATTAAAGATAAATTTGAACAAGTTGCTATAAGAAATGGTTACTAATGGTGAAAGGGTAGCTATATATAAGAAATGGTTACTGATGATGAAAGGGTAGTAAAGGAAACTCATGACGAGAACACAAGAAATGTTAATCATGATTTCATACACTCTAATGTTGGATTGAAGACCCACGATGTTCCAAAAATCAATATGAGGAAGTTTGATGGCAAGGATCTCGGAACATGGATACTACAAATGGAGCAACTTTCTGATCTCCATAATGTGAAAAACACAGAAAAGGTACGTATTGAAACTTTATATTTGGAACAAATCAATTTGTATGGTATCAATGGCTTTGCTCCTGTAAACAAATTGTCACTTGGGTAATTTTTATGGATGAAATGGTAGCACATTATGAGGATAGAAAAAACAACACCTTTTTTAGCCAATTGATAAATCTCAAACAAAAGGGTTCAATGATGGAGAACATTCAGGATCTCCAAAAATTGAACATAAGGGTAAAAGATATTCTGGAGAAGCATAGGGTTGATGTTTTCATAGGGAATTTAAAGGATAATATCCAACATGAGGTTCGCCTTTGGGAAGCTAATTCATTGGAGAAGGCATTGGCGTTAGCAAGAAAAATGGAAAGCAAAATTATGGTCACCAGGAAGCCTACCACTCACAACTATAAATATGGAAGTTTTGTTGACCCTAGCCTTCCACAACCTACAAGGTTGACACCACAACAACTGGAAGAGAAAAGAGTAAAAGGGCTTTGTTACAGTTGTGATAACAAATACACTTAAGGCCATAAGTGTGCTAAGAAGAAATTATTCTACATAGATTGTGAAGAGGAGGAAGAAAAGGAACAAGAAATGTCAAAAGAAGAGGATATGCTCCAGTAACAAACCCTATACAAATAAGAAAATAATCTGGCCATATCTTGTAATGCATTTCCTGAAATTACCACTCCTCAAACTATCAAGATAGAAGGACATATCAATAAGAAAAAGGTAATAGTGTTGATTGATTCGAGAAGTACCCATAATTTTATTCTTTGTAAGATAGGCAAGGAATTGAATTGCTTCCTATATCCAGTGCCAGAGTGTCAAGTGATGGTTGCAAGTGGAGGAACCAAAAATTTCTCTAGAAAGTGCCATAATATAAAGCTATCCATGGGAGAATATGTATTGAGTATCCCAATGCTTTCCATTCCAATGGGTGGTGATAATGTTGTACTATGAGTCTAATGGCTACCATCCTTGGGTACAATAGTTTTTAATTTTCAAGAAATTTTCATGAAATTTTGTGTGGAAGGAAAGGAATTGAATGGAGGGATATTGCAGGGAAACCGAGAAAGATAATAAGCTATAATGGTATGAAAAATCATCTAAAGAAGGAAGAATGAGGTGTAATTGCACAATTAGTCAGTAGAGGTTCCCACATTGAAATCATCTATTTCTCCAGATCTCCAAAAAGTATTGGACAATTATTCCAAGGTATTTGAGACTCCCAAGGGCCTCCCACTTATTCTTTATCATGATAATTATATTCATTTTATTCCAGGAAGTGTTCCTCTAAACATCAGACTGTAGAAATATCCTTAGGCCCAGAAGAGTGAAATTGAACGTATGGTTGCAGAAATTCTAGAGGCTCATATAATTCAACCTAGTCAAAGTTCTTTCTCTGCTCTAGTAGTATTGGTGCACAAGAAGGATGGATCATGGTGCATGTGTCCGAATTATAGGGAGATCAACAAGCTCACTATTAAAGATAAATTTCCCATTCCTTTCATTGATGAATTATTGGATGAATTGCATGGATCAATTTACTTCACCATGTTGGATCTTCATTTAGGATATCATCAAATCATAATGAAGACTAAGGACATTGCGAAAATAACATTTAGAACTCATGGGGGTCATTATGAATTTTTGGTCATGCCTTTTGTCCTTACCAATGCACCTTCTACATTTCAAAGCTTGATGTATTCCATTTTCAAACCCTTCCTTAGAAACTTTGTGTTATTATTTTTTGATGATATACTAATCTACAACAAGTTTTGGAAGGATCATGTTCAACATGTTGATAGGGTTCTCAAACTATTGGAGGAGAAACAATTATATGCAAAAAGCTCCAAATGTTTCTTTGGAGTACAAGAGGTGGAATATCTGAGTCATATTTTATCTCATTTAGGTGTTGAGATAGACCCTAGAAAAATTAAATCCATTAAGGAATGGAAAATCCCCACATCAATAAAGAATGTAGGTGGATTTCTTAAGTTGATAGGGTATTATTGCAAGTTTATTAAGGATTATGGGATAATAGCAACATCTCTAACAACATTATTCAAGAAAGATGCATTTTTATGGACTCTAGAAGCAACAAAGTCCTTTGAATATCTTCAAGAGGAAATATGCCAAGCACTAGTCTTAGCTACGCCAGACTTCAAAAAAGCCTTTATTATGGAATGTGATGCTTCTAAAAATGGAATTGGTGTTGTTTTAATGCAAGATGAAAGACCCATTGCTTTCAAAATTTATCCAATCAAAGGAAAGTATTTACACAAATCTATTTATGAGAAGGAAATGTTGGCAATACTACATGCACTTAAGAAATGGCGACCCTACCTAATGGGAAAACACTTCAAGGTAAAAATGGACCATGATAGTCTTAAATAATTTTTAGAACAAAGATTATCGTCTGAAGAGCAACAAAAATGGGTCACAAAGATGTTGGGTTATGACTTCGAAATCATCTACAAAAAAGGGAAGAAAAATGTTGTGGCAAATGCACTCTCAAAAAAGATGAGGATGTGGAAGCATTGTTGTGCACCATTTCTATTATCCAAATAGATTGGATAAGTGAAGCAAGGGATGAAAGGTAGAAGGACGAAGAAATGTGGCCACTCCTTCAAAAGTTGAAGAAGATCCCAGTTCAAACAATATTGCCAGAGCTTGACAAGGAAGGAAAAATAATATTGGAGCCTGGAGTAGTCACATAAACAAGAACTCAATAGCTACAAAATCGATCAATTTCAGAGTATCTCATCAAGTGGAAGAACTTACCCACTGAAGATTCCACATGGAAGGATAATAATTTTAGGCATAAGCATCAAGAACTACTCAAGCATTGAGGACAACACTTTTTGAAGGAGACAGGCATGTTAGGTTCCTATACTACTAGTGTAATGCATTATTGTTATTAGTACAACCCCCTCATTATATTGTCGTACCCATGTAGTCCCCATATTGTTACTATTGTGCCACATAGAAGCGCACTATTGTTATTATTTTGCCCTTACATTATTATTGTTTTGTCGGCTCTGATTATATTATGACCCCTTAGACTCCTATATATAGACAGGAGGTCTTGTCATTTGTATCATCGAAGAATTGTTCATTTGTGTAATGTAAAGGAGGTTTTCCCCTTGAAGGGGCTTATTTCTAAGGCATTTATCTATCTTTTTTATCTTTTTGAGACCTGGTTTCATAACAGATCTTTATTCTTAACAAGAAAGAGAGAGGATATTATGTGAGAATAAAGAAGAAATTACAACGGATCTGTTGTAGGTTGTATCTCTTCATTTTAATGGATAATATAAAAGGAAGGATTGGGTATTTCTCCGTGGACATAGCCCAAATTGGGTGAACCATGTATATCTCTGTCTTTCTTATTTTATGTGCATATAGTGTTTATATTTCTACAATATTTTATGTGTTCCATTGCTTTGTAATATATAATTTTATAACACAGAAAATTCTGCAATATGTATATTTCTACAATTTTGTAATATATATATTTCTACAATATTTTATGTGTTCCAAGCCTTGTAATTTATGTGGTTGGGGGTTAAGTTGTGAGAAACGCTACCCCAACTTAGGGCTTGGTCACTTAGGGTGGTTCTTCAGTCCTTGAGTGTCCTGTATCCTTGAGGAATGTTGTGAGTTATCATTCAATGGTCGTTGTAGGCCATATTGGGTTGTGTTATATTCTTTCCACGAATAACCTACGTAGTGAACCACGGGGTTAGAGGGGGGGTAGAGCCCCCCCTTCGTTGCATAGCAAGGGCGGCAACCCCCCTGTCCAGGGGGTTTGAGGGGCGCGGGTAGCCCCCCACTACGGGGTCCACGGCAGCGCCCCGAGATTTTTTTTGGTGGACCCTATATTAGGTTCGGAGAACCTACCTATGGTTTTCGGTCCATGGTTTTGGACGTGATGGTTTTAGGTCCATGGTATTGGATGCTTCGGCATGTATAAATATGTATTGTAACATTGAAAGGAATATAATGAAAAATCAAGCTGGTAGTCTCGGTTTTGAGATCCAGTGGGAAATCTCTGTGTATATGTGTTTTATGTGTTATGCTCTCGCATTGTTATTTTTCCTGTGATTTAGAATTATGCAGGTAATTTCTGTACGAGGTTAAAACCTACATTTGGTATCAGAGCTGTTTTGGCTTCAAGGGGACGCCTTTGTTGCTGAGGGGTTTCGCTCGGGCCTGTGGTAAGACCCTGTTCAGTGGGAGATCTGCGAGATCGATTCTGGTGGTGAAAGAAGATGGCGAGCAGCGGAAAGATAGAGATTGAGAAGTTCAATGGTCAGAGTTTTGAGTTGTGGAAACCCAAGATGGAGGATCTGTTGGTGGATAAAGATCAGTGGATTGCGGTAGATCCGGGTACTAAACCAACGGGAGTGTCCGATGAAGAATGGAAGAA
>APFE030275385.1:5430-44601 GCA_000404065.3 Pinus taeda
GTTGTGTTCAGTTTGACTTAGTTGAACTAGTTGTATTTAGTCTAACTGATCAATAGACTAAGTGATGAGTGGTGTGAATTAGTTATTAATTAATTCACTAATTATTAACTCATAAATCAACTGAGGAATACATCAGTTAACTCAGTGTATGGACAGTTCAGTGGAGACAAGTGTTAGAGGTGAGTGAAAGGGCAAGACAACTGTCAGTTGTGACTATAGTTGTGCATGAGATTTGCACATGCATGGATTGAGTAATGCCAATGAGGATTGCGTGGTATATCCAAGGGAAATACAAATTTGGATCATTCATTCATTAGTATTCTCATGCAGTATTGCGTAGTGGAGGCAGGCAAACAATGGAGGAGATTTGAGCCATTGATTGATTCAGATTTGAGCTAGCTTGTGTGTAACAGGTGGAGATAGAACTGAGTACTTGTGGGGAGTATTGTACTATGTATTGTTACATGTTTTCAATCAATATAATATACAGATAGTTGGAGTTTTTTATCTTTATGCTTTCCCCGAGTACATACTGTGTTGATATGTGTGATTGATGCTTCAATGTGCGCATGTGAATTTTTCTTAATACTGCTAAATTGATGATCAACGTAGAGGAGGTTATGTATTATGCATGTATTCCGCAATCAGTGTATAATCTGGATAATCTGTATGAATAAGTGTCATATTATTCATAAAATTTCTACAATAACATCCAAGGGCTCAGATTAAAACTGACAAGCTCCTTATTATTCTCTACCTAACTACTGATATACCAAGATTAAATAGTTTGGTTATATATTTATTCTCTAACTAGAAACATGAAATTTAAAGCATGAACTAGTCAAGATTAAACTATTTGACTACCATGGGTTGTGGCATTTATGAAATGCTTCACACAACCATTATTTTTCATAATAAAGTAAAAGTACTGGCACTTGGACTTGTACACTTTCAGAGTTTATTTCTTTTTACTTTTCTCTCTAACCTAACATTTGATTTTTTCTTTCATTCTTTAGGGCATCTATTCTAACATTTTCTTTGATATGGACATGTTATCAATATATTTTCTAACATGTTTTATTCAATATTATTTTTGTCCATATCCTAGCTTAACATTTTCTAAAAAATATTTTCATTTTTTGACTAATTGATTCTAACTTACCAAAACCAAAAAATGCTACAACATTAGCTCCAATTGGGGACTTCTTTCTCCTATAGAATGCTGAGAACCTACAAATCCATGTGCCTTCTCCTTGGGCTATGGAGTCTTTTGCTATAAAAAATCACACTGACAGCTTGAAAAGTAAAAGAAACCAGAATTTTTACAATGGTAGCAATGAAATCTACTTCAACTTCTCAATACTGAATGTAATGTTTGAGAAACCTTCCATTTACAGGATAAGTGGAATATATCCCCTCAAGATTTTGTAGCACAAATGTGTTGTTTCCCTTCACTTCAGGAATTGCTAAAGGTCCAAACCACAGGATGTCAAACTTGCCATGTTTTTCCTTTTCTTCTCTCCTTGAATCCCATCTTAGAATTAGATCAACTTCCTTGAAGTCCCTTTCCCTGGCTCTTCTATCAAATAGGCTCTTCATCTTATTTTGATAGTTTTTCAATTTGTATTAAACTTTGTCTTTGTTTTCATTTAGTTAAATAATATGATTTATTCTCCTTGAAAAATCATCAGGTTCATCTGTTGAATCCTATAAGAATTTTAAAATAGGGAAGGACAAATTCGTAGGGAAGATTGCATATTTCCCATAAACTAGATGGAAAGGAGATTTTCCAGTAGATATATTTGGAGTAATTCTATTTTCCCATACTGCATAAACTAAATGAGAGTCCCAACTCTTTTTATGATCTGATAGAGTCTTTTTTATTACCTTTACCAGACTTTTGTTGGAGGATTCTGCAAGGCCATTACCTTGTGGGTAATATGGAGTTGAATGATGTAATAGAATCTGATATTTTTGGCAAAACTCAATCATTTTAACACTAGAAAAAGCTATTGCATTATCAGTGACAATTTGAGTTGGGCAACCAAATCTAGATAAGATGTTCTCTTCAATAAACTTGATTACTACTAAATCAGTAGCATTCCTCACTGTAATTGCTTCCACGCATTTAGTGAAGTAGTGTGTTTTAATGAGGATCCATATATGCTGATTACTTGAAGTGGGATGAATCTCTCCAATAAAATCTAGTTCACATTGACTAAAAGGTTTTGAGACTGTTGATGGAACTAGTGGAAGAGCTGCTAATTTTTTCTTACTAGCAAACATTTGACAAGGAACACAACTTCTATCCTTTGCTCCTACTTGTAAGAACAATGCTTTCCAATACAATCCTCCCCTTAATATCTTATATGCTATTTCTCTCCAATCATAATGTCCTCCACAAAATCTTGTATGAAGCTAGTCAATGATTGCTTCAATTTATGATTCTATTAAACATAATAGCAAAATATTTAGTAGGTCTTTCCAATACAAATTTGCATGTATGATACATTACTTGACTTCTTTTAGTTTGAGAGCTTTACACTAGCTTTTGGAAAATTATGTTGGGCATTCAAAATGGATCAAGAAATTTACAATGTCTTGGTACCAATCCGACAACATAAATTTGTCATCAATGTATAAGGGGTTGATCTAATCTGAAGGTAAAGGTTCTTGTGGATTCTTTTCTTCAGGATGAATGGAAGGTTCTTGTGGATTCTCCTCTTCTGCAAGGATAGAAGCTTCTTTTGTATTTTTCTTATTTGAATTTTGAGAAGGTTCTTGTGGATTATTTCCTTGTATCTTTAAAACAGAATTGATTCCAAGCACTTTGCAGTTGGATTCAGCTAGAAGCTTAGCTAATCCTTGGCCCTTTACTAGCTTTGTAGTTTTGATAGTTAGATCAAACTCCAGTATTTAAGGGATCGATCTACCTCTCTTTCCATCAGTGTCTGGTTGAGTTCAAACAATTTTCATAGCACTGTTAGGAACATAAGTAGTAACAAGATAATTTAGGACATACACCCTAAATGATTTCAGGGCTTGAATAAGGGCATCTGCTTGCTTCTCAATTATCTCATACTTAAGCTCGACATATCTCATAACCTTGTTGAAAAAGGCTATGGGGTGGTCATGATAATCTTCATTCTTTTGGAGTAGAACAACAAAAAGGGTTGTTTCTGAGGCAAGGAAAAATAATGAATGGTTTAGTGTAATTAGGGTTGGCCAAGGTGGGAGCTTCAAAGATAGCTTTCTTGATCTGATCAAAGGCATGCCTGGAATAGAAATTCCATTTAATTTCATGATCCTTTCGGTGCATGCCAATTATATATTTACAATCTCAACATAATTTGGGATGAATCTCCTTAAAAAATTAATCTTGCCTAGAAAAGCTTGGATCTCCTTCTTGTTTCTAGGTAAGGTCAATGTTTCAATGGAAGACACACGCTTGGGATCAATCACTACTCCTTCTTTTGAAATTATATGGCCCAATAGTTTTCCTTCTTTGATATCAAATAGAGACTTTTTTGAATTCAATGATATTCCAAATTTTCTACACCTATCAGAAACCTTCATCAAGTGCTTTAGATGTTTCTGATCAAATTTAGAAAAAATAGTTGTGTCATCAAGATAAATGACCACAAATTTATTTGACTAACCCACAAAAGCTACATCCATGGCTTTATGAAATGTTTATCCAGCATTGGTTAAGCCAAATGGCATCCTAGCATACATTAATGTACCCCAGGGTGTAGTAAAGGTTGCCTTCTCTCTGTCTCTTGAATCAACATTTACCTGATTATAGCCTGAAAAACCATCAAGCATAGAAAGTCTTTGTGCTCTTGAAACCATTCAAAGTAACTGATCCATTTTGGGCAAAGGATAGTTATATTTTTAATGATTCTTTGTTCAAATTTCGATGTCCACATAGAGTCAAATTTATCCATTCTGCTTTTTAACAGGAACTAAATTTGCAACCCAATTATTATATCTAAGAGGTAGAATGATCTGGATATCTAGCATTTTCTTAATTTCCTTTTCTACATTTGGTAGAAGAGTTGGATTGATCCTCCTAAGTTTCTGTTGATAAGGAACTGCTTTTGGATTTAAAGGAATCTTATGTTGTATTAATGAAGTATCATAGGTTTTTAGATCAACATAGGTCCATGCAAAACATCCTTATAATTTTGAAGTAACTTAAGATATTGAGCTTTGATCTCAGGATATAGATACACACATATATTTATGTTTTTACTATCATCATTTGTTCCAATATTAATTTCTTCTATATCATCTTGTGAAGAAATGGACTAAGGTTTTCTGAGGACAACATTTTGATCAAACAATTTTTCTAAAGGAATGAGGCCTTTAGGAATAAAATTGTTAGGCAATTGAATAATTTCATGATCAAAAAATTTTTGAATTGAAATTTGAAGTATCATTTTCATTTATTTTTGTTCTATCTTCATCAATTTGTAGAACTAAAAAGTCATCTATAACCTACAGAAAAGATTTCAAATGTTCATCATCTTCAAATATCTGCGAGTGTTTTAGATTATTTGGGATGGATGGTCTGTATTTGACTTGTATTTGATAGAGTACATTGGTCTGATCAGGAATTTTAAATGAACTAGCAAAAACAACCAAGGCATCTGCATGAATATTTTGATTTCTTGGAATATAGGTCAAATTAAAAACATCAAAGAAGTTTTAAACTAAATCCCAATTCATTTCTATAAGACCTAAGTCTAGGATGCTTAGTCTAGCAAATATTTTTCACTTATTTCACAATAATTTCTAAGTCAATAACAACAATTAAGTTTTGAACCTTTAAGCTTTTGGCTAATTGCAGTCCTAAAAGGAAAGCTTCATTTTCAGCCACATTAGTGGTAACCTTGAAGTCGAGTTTACATGATTAGGTAATATTTTCTTTTTTTCTAGTGAAATTAAAACTACCCTAGCTCCTACTCCATATTTTGTAGAAGAAACATAAAAAAATAGTTTCCATACATCAGTTTGATTTAGTTCAGGACTTTCAATTAGATATTTTATTTTAACTTGAGTTTCATGTATTTGGTTTGAAGAGAGTTGAAAGCAACCTAAATCCTGATCAACTGTATAAATGGGATGGTTCCTTGGCTAGTCTATTTTGCAAATAGTGTGCACAAATCTTACCTCTCTATATAACCTTAGTTGTTATCCCCCATAAACTGGAATAGTGGCATAAGACATATCCATCTGAAGAGTTCCCCTTAATTTGGCACAATAAGACCTAGAAAGGAGCATTCCAAATTTGGGAAGGATATCTGTGATAACTACACCAAGAACTACACTTTTCACTAGAATTTGGGCAAGGGTGACTTCTAAATCCTTATTCAATCCTAAATAGGGCACCCTTTTAAAATCAAAGATGTACAAGTCATGATAGGGTCTAGTTATGTCAAGTTTCAAATCATCCATGATAGTTTTTGGCATGAGGCTATGTGATGCTCCAGAATCAAGCATACAATTATATAACATGGAATCACTTTTTCTTAAGAGTTACATAGGAAGGAGGCATTATTTCAATGATCATATCTGAGCTAGGACCAAAGACAACTGCTGGTTTTTCATCTTGCAGACTAATGATATTAGTTTCAACATCAACTAAGGTGTTTTGTATCCATTTGGAGACTTGATTTTTATACCTATGGTTTTTGGAAAGTTCTGAAAGTGGAATTTGGATTTTAACTCTTTCTAACTCTTTTTCAACTTTAAATGTAGTCAAAGCATTTTTATCATTTTGAATAGTATCAGTTGATTGATTTAATGGTCGAATAGCAATTGTTTGAGTTTTAGCAGCTTTGGTACAAGGTTCAATTATTGGACTCTCCTTTGGAGGTCCTCCAGGGCAAAGTCTAGGCCTAAGATCATATCTCTTATTCAACTCTGCAATTAAAACTTCAAAGAAGGCATGGTATTTAGAAACCTGTGAGGATTCTTGATATTCTTGAACCTGATTTTATGAGAGAGGAATCATAACCATTTGATTAAAAGAAGTATCCATGTTACTGATATCTTCAGTAATAGTCATATAATTTTCATTAGTGTTTTGGTCATCTATCAGTAATGGAGTGGGAACCTGTTGATCATTACTAGGTCTTTGAAGAATTTTTAAATGTGGATTCCTTCTATACTGACCTTGATTTTGATTTTGGGGTCTATTAACTATTTGTTGAATTGTCCTAGGTTGATTCTCAATCTTGGAAATTCTATAGATATATTTATAAGAAGAGAAGTTATTTCATCTATTTTAGGATCTTCAGTTTTAGTCTTATAAGAACAAGAGGAACTAGAGGCTTCTTGGATAGATTTGAGTTTTCCTTGGGCCTTTTCCTCTTTAGCTTTCAAGGAAGTCCAAGCATCCCTATTTGCTTCCACCTCTATAGCATTTGTTTGAAAATCTTCAAGAGTTCTTGAGGTTCTCTCTCTTCGCATTACAACAAAATCATTGTCAAAGGCTTTAGAAAACCTAGACTTAACTGCTGCTACAACGGGTTTACAATCAGGGGGCATCTTCTGATAAATTTTATTGAACCTTTTGATAAAATATGATACAAGTTCACCGAAGATTCTTTTAAGTTCTTCAAATTTAGTCAGAATATAAATAGGATCTTTCTTTACACCCCATTGGTTTTTAAATATGCTTGTTAGCTCTTCCCAATTTCTAATGGAATTTATAGATAACTGTTGTTGGCTTATTAGGGCATGACCCAGGTTTAGAGTTAAGTTAGCCAAACAAATCCTAGTACTACTAGCCCTTTCGGCAACAATCCATGGAGCACAGACTAAGGTCTCACCTGAAGTAGTATGGGAGGGTAATAGAACCGGGTTTCCATACCCTAGAGATGTCTGATGAGTTCAAGTGGTCCGCAATTTGACCCTATGGGTAGGTCACTTTGAACACATTCCCGTACCTCACAGCCTAATATACTGCCTTCATGCAACCCTACTCAAGGGCTGAATGTCGCGCTTCTACGTTATCACCAAATACCTTAATGGTATTCCAATTTTATTTGATTATTCGAGCCTACTTGCATGCTTTAAGTTATACTTAACAACATAAACCATTCATAAAGGTGCACGTAGTAAATAAACAATATGTTTGCAAATTATATCAAACATGCATTAACCCAAGAACAGATACACAAAATAATGATAAAAATGCTCTTTATTAATTCCTTTCCTGGTTACAAACTCGACTTTACCCTGCACACTCAGCTGCAGACTACTAGGCCTCTGTGCACTCAGCTAGAGAGCCTTCTCGTACCCTACGACCCAAAGACACACTTTAACTTATGACTCAGTCACTAAGACTCTTTTTCTCTTTCTTTTATTACTCTCCTTACACTTAGAGCCTTTCTCTATTTATACAATCCCATTGTCCATGGACCATGGGTAGGTCTATCTAGCCGACATTACATTACAAAACTAGGGAAAACAACCTTTTGACTCTTTCATACTTTTGTGCCCCGTGCCCATAATTCACAAAGCTTTACTACAAGATTTAGTCAAAACTTGGGCTTTGAGCCCCAAAACATGCCTTGAGGGGATTCCATGCCCAACAGGTCCCCAACACAAACATCGTGACTCACCCTTGAGTCACTCTGTCGGCGTGAAAATCTTTGCACAGAGTCCCTCCAACTGTTCTTGAACTGTGCAGAGGTCAGCAGTGCACTAAGCTGTTGCTTGCTGGACCTATTGCATGTGCTATTCCAAGACCTCTGTGTCTGAATTTTTTCTCTACATTTGTACCGGTATTTGCTACATATGTTTATAGTCCTGCGCCTTTATCTAGATCCTTGGAGTACGAAGACAGTGCTTCTGTCAGCTAGTTAGATAGTTGGCCCACCTATGTATGGCTTCAAGCGACTGCCATTCACTTTACCTGGGGAAGGTTGTCCATTCAGTTTGACTAGCTAGACTGCACCTCTGCTTATGACCTCCTTAAACATGTATGGTCTAGCCAATGCATTCTAAACTTTCCCAAGAATTTTTCAAACTTACTATCATATAGTAGCACTCAGTCATTTACCTTGAAGGTACACAACTTGATATGGTGATCGTACTAGGCCTTTTCACGTTGCTTTTGTACCTGTTGATGAAAACCAACCAAGAACTGTTCCTCCTAAAGTTCTTCCAATTTTACAAGCCTTTCTTCCATATATTCACGATCCGTAATACCTAAGAGCACTGCTATGCACAAGCTACGTACAATATACTCCATCGGCATGACAGCTTCCACACCATAAACTAACCGAAAAGGTGTTTGTCCCGTCAATTTCTTGCACATTGTCCTATAAGCCCATTGTACTGCAAGTACCCGCAGGTCCTAATCACTTTGCTGCCTGTT
The DNA here is from genome assembly GCA_000404065.3 of Pinus taeda. NCBI lineage: Eukaryota > Viridiplantae > Streptophyta > Pinopsida > Pinales > Pinaceae > Pinus > Pinus taeda. The sequence goes on from APFE030275385.1 coordinate 13,823, forward strand.
GCACACTTTGGTTAGCATAGTCTCTAGTATTTTGTTGAAGGCCTCTATTGTCCCATTGGGTTGTGGGTGATACAGTGTGCTTTTCTGATGATACACATGGAACTCTTCTGTGAGTGCGTTGATGGTTTCATTCAGGAAATGTGTACCACGATCACTCATTACGAGTTTTGGATAACCAAATCGAGTCAACATGTTTTCAAACAAAAATATCACAGCTATAGCGGCCATGCAGTCTTTGACTGGTTTCACTTCTACCTAGCGTGGCAGGTACTCCATCGTGGTGATGATGTATCGCGCGCCTGTTTTTCCTTGGGGTTTGATAGGTCTGAAAAACTCGATTACCCAATTTTTGAAGGGCTACAACATCATTTGTAGATTCAAAGGCATCTCATCCCTTCACGATGGTTTACTAGTCCTTTGACATATATTATAGGCCTTACAGTGTGCTTTTGAATCCTGATGAAGGCTTGGCCACGACAACCCTGCACGGAGAATCTTTTGTGTGGTTTATCATCCTGGATAGTGTCGTCCTAAAATTCCCCCATGTGCTTCCATGAGGATCTGACTTTGTTCAATTTCAGGTATGTACCTTTGCAATATCTCATCATTTCCCATTTTGTATAGGTGCCCCACGATGACAAAACAATCCACTATGTGCACCACCAATTCCTTCTTCTGTTGGACAAAGTATTCCTTTGGTGCGGTCCTTGTTGTCAGAAAGTGGATTATATCTTTGAAGTGTCTGTCCACGACACACTCAGCAAAGAGCTGCACGTCAGGTAATCCTTCCTCCAAACTAGTAGGTTCCTCACCCGTCTCAACACGCAACAAGTGATCTTGTCCCGCATTTAGGCATCCATGTTTTACCGCGACCTTAAAGTCATATTCTTGGATCAATAAGAGCCACCTACATATGCACCCCCCCAACATAAGCTTATTTACCAATTACTTTAGCATGGAATGGTCTGTATACATCTTGAAATGTCCTCCTAGCAAATAGTGCTGGTATTTTTGGCGTGCGTACACCATAGCCAATCCCTCGTGCTTGGTTGTGCAATAGTTCTTTTCATCTTTGGACAATCTACGACTTGCAAATGCGATAGGCTGATCCAAGCTCTCCCCACCCTCTTGTGTGAGCACCGCTCCCAGTGCTATACATGACGCATCAACATGGACATGAAACTCCACATCCCATTTTTGGAAGACCAGGATTGGAGCGGAGGCCAATTTCCCCTTTAGAACATCTAGGATTTTCATGCAATCATCATTCCAGTAGAATGAGACATCCTTTTTCAATAGTTTCTCCATTAACGCGGTGATCTAGGCATAGATTTTGATGAACTTCCTGTAGTACCCTGTGTGTCCCAACGTAGCACACAACTATTTAACACTTCACGATGCTTCCAAATTCAGAATTACTGCAATCTTTGCAGGGTCTACCATTAGTCCCTATTTGCAGACCACATGTCCCACTAGGTTCCCAAAGGGAACAAGGAATGTACACTTCTTAAGGTTCAGCGTAATTTGGTTTCATTGGTAAGTATCCAAAATCAAGCGTAATCTTGCTACATGGTGCCTAACTAATCCAAAGATAGTCCAATCATCCATATAGACCTCTAGGAATTTGTGGATATATTCTTTGAAGGCAGAAACAACTATGCACAAAAATATTGTTGGCATGTTTTTTAACCCAAATGGCATGATGGTGAATTGAAAGTAGCCCAATTTAGTGGTGAAGGTCATATTTCTCCTCGCTTCGGCGTGATTTTTATCTGGTGGTACCCTGAGAACCCATCGGTGAAAGAATATGCTTCTTGCCCGTCAACATTTTCTAATACTTCATATTTGAATGGGGTTGGAATGGGTCATGTACACAGGCGTCATTCAACTTCCTGAGGTCCATGCATATTCTTATTTCATCCTTCTATTTCCCCCCTACACTCCCATACGACTTACCCAGTCGGATTCCTCCACCAGCTCAATAATTCTAGTTGCGAGAATTTTGTCTAGTTCTCTGTAGACCTTTTCTTTGTACTTCGGATTCAAGTGGTAAGGCCTCTGCTTAACTGGCTTCCTGTCAGCTTTTAGGGTGATCTTCATCATCCCTAAATCGCCAAAGATCTCCTTTAAGTCTATAATCTTGGTTGGGAATAATTCTTTGTACTCACGGAGTAACTCAGCAACCTTATCCACTTAGCATCATCCCAATAGTCACCGAGCATTGCATACTTTAGTTCGGCCTTCATCCCAATGTTTACCTACTTCGTTTTTACCTACATGTGATGTTAGGATCTTCAATAAATGGTCCTTGAACCTTGTGATAACCTTCAGTTTCTAGAATGTTAATTTTTCATGGATCTTCATCATCCTCCTTAATGTTTACATTGTAACACTCCTATGTGCAACTCAGTTGGGTCACCCATTCTGGCTGAAGCACTTCCATTGGCTCCTGCAATATTCTGAAGATAGCTTATTTTATTGCTTGTAGCACATCATCAACAATATGCCACAAATGATCCTAAAATGTGAAGGTTAACAAGAATCCTTCGTGCAAGATATCCCATTTGCTCGTGCCATCACAGAGCTCCATCTCAGTATACCAATTCATGGGTATGTTATCCAGGGTATGATAGAACAAGTGCACCCATTCAGGTTGTGGCTCTTCCCTGTAGACCTTGGTCCATTTCGCGAGGTGTGCATGTGGATCATCCTATCCGTCATACTTTTCTGTTAGCCACATTTGAGGTGTCCCAAACTGCATGCGCATCATCCTTCTGCATTTGTGCCAGTCCTCAAAACTTCTTTGACATGTACCCCACCATCTTGCGGGCATAGCACGCAATACCCATTTCAGAGCATCGAAACACTATTGTTATGATACTTCTCTTTCAAATTTGTTTAGGAAATCATCCACCTCAATCAACCCATCATACATAGGCAGATCTCTCACCTCCGTTGCCATGTAGCATAGTGACCTTGTCATTGTGTTACAGTTGAGTGTGGTTAGCTTGTGTAACTAGTTCTACCATCGTTCTATTTCCTCGTCTAAATCTGAGTTGCAGGAGCTTTCTTGCTCCCATGAAATCCTGCCATCCCCTATTGGATTCACCTAGTCCTCCTCCCACGTGGTTATCTTGTAGATACAGTCTAGATCGTCATTGCTATCATATTCATGCACTAGCTCTATGCAGCGCAATGTTTCCGCAGGGTTTAAAGGTACCACTGCACGCAGTGACTTTTTCTCGAAAATCATCTTGCACTTCTTTAGATTTATCACTCCATTCATGTTAGTGGCCCAATCTATTCCCAGTAGTGTAGCATAGGGATTTCTATCATCAACAATCTCTATCACTTCGAAATCTACAAGTGCACTTCCACCTTCGATATCTACCATTATTCCCTGCAATATTCCCATAGGTAGGATCTTTTGCGGGTTCGCCATTCACAATTGAATAGGATACCATTGTAGCATAGGCCAACCCATGCGCTCCCATGTCTGCTTTGGTAGGACATCCGTGCCTGATCCTAGATCCAAAATCATTTGATCCATTTCATATTCCCCGATTTGTACAGTCAATCTCATCTCTCTTCCTATTCGCATTGTGTGCTTCCCGAGCTTTCAGATGATGCGTGGTTCTCCTGGCATGGTTCCAGGACATCTACTGATAAGTTCTTTCAGTCCCTTCATATCTTTGCTGTCACGCACTAACTTCATGCATGTCTCCAAAAATGTAGTGTGCATTGATGGGTCGATTTTCGGTTCTAGTTTGTCTTTACTTCCTGAAGTGGAGGCATCTGCAAAGCTCTTCTTAGCTTCCATTAATGTCTCTTTAGTGCGCTCTAGATCAAATTCAGGTTCCTTTGTCAAAGCCTTTTGAACCCATGTACTTTGTTTGGGCTACTTTCCCTTGTCATCCCCCATCATAATACTACTTTGGAGCACAATATTTACATTCAGGTCTTCCTCACATGGCTCAGACCTCATCATTTGCAGGTTTTGAGTTGGGGGAGGTTGGAGTGTTTATTTATCACATAACCTTGATATCAGTGTGGGATAGTCCTCCATCTCATGATCAAAATAGGTACAATATAAGTATGATGGTCTCTTCGTATTTGTACAATCGCGAGCATAATGCCCTGTCCCTCCACAATTGTAACATATCAGCTGGTCATGACCTCTTCCTGGTCCCATTCCACCTCAACCTTGTCCATGCCCCTAAAACCTAGTGTGCATCATCCCTACATTTTGATCGAGGGCCCATGTTTTGGTATGAACTCTGGGTAGGAGTCTGATCCATCATTAGTTCATAACTTTTATAGGTGCGCTCATTGTGGCCTACTTACGTACAGAAATTATAGAACAACGACTGGGAATTCTGCATATACTTTTGTAATGGACGACAGTTATCTGTAGCATGCTTCCCTCCTATCTGAGAGATTGTGCACCATAATGCAGGTGTCGTTCTCAGTCCTACTTGTGCCTCCAGTCTCAATGGCATTGGTCCTCCTCCCGCCAGGTAGTTCGCGAAGATTGGACAAAGGTCCTTGTCATGCCTCTGGCCTTTGCACTTTACGCACCATACCTCCTCACGTGCTTCTGGGCGAGTTGTCTTGTCTTGTTTCAAACTCTGCATCTCAAGGCATAAGTTTTTCAACTGCATGTGGATCTATTGAACTCCCAGGTTAGGATCTTGTATTGGGGTCTCGTGTAGCCTCATTGTGATCTCCAAGGCCTCAGCCTAAGTGGTTAGCTTCTACTGTGACAACGCGTTCCTTAGATGTGGCATTAGTGATGATACAAACCATGCGTGGTGTTGCCCATCTATCAAGGTGATATTGGCTTCACAAATTGTACACTTCAGTCTCTGATCCAAGTCCCAAGGGGTCTCACCTAGAAGCATCACAATTTCCTTAAATCCAATTATCGACTGTGTCTCTAATTTTGGCCTGCTAAATTCCTTTTTTACCGCAACTTGGATATCTGCGATCCCTGCATTTATATTTTCATTGGAATTATTCATGTACCAAGTCAGTGCACGATCCTGTAGAGCGCTAACTAGTATTGCTTTCTTTATATTGTCATTTGTGACTCCCTGTGCTTCCCATACAACCCTTACCACAAACCAAAACTCATATGGATCTTCATTCCCTACTCCTTTGAACATCAAAAACTTTATCACGATTTCCATATTGAACTCTGGTGGTGGCAGAGGTGGTGTGGGTGAAGACATGGGTGAAGATGGTGAAACTAGTGGTGGTGTAGGTCAGGGTGGTATGCGCAGAATTCACTGTTTTATCAAACTGATCGCACTTAGTGAAACCTTCGGGAGCTCTTCCTCGCTTTCTCGTGGAGGTGAAATCAAGGGGCTAGTTTCTAGTTATATGCTACCTTCATTTCTATAGATCCTCCCACTTCGTGTAGCCCAAAACATCGATTTATTCGCATAACCCGATTTTCACATAGTATCATTTTAATCCAAGTGTTCAAAGATTTAATGTAATTACCTCGCAGTCCTTTGAGGAAGCATCATTCCACCTCACTATAGCTGACTGAAGTATCTACCACAAACTCGGTGATAAATCCTCCTATAATTCGATTGATCCAGTGATCTACAGAGCCCACGATTTTATCCTCTGATGCTTCCAGTTTGCGCACCAACTCTGGAGTCCAAACAATAGGTTTGTCGAGCCTACACCTTCATTGACTATCTGGTAGCTTCATGATCCACTCGTACAACTCAAAGGGGAAGGATGCAAAGAAAATTTAATGGATTTTCATATATAAGTAGCAATCTAACCACTCTTCCTATGGTAATCGCGGATTCCTATTTTCCTGCACCGTGAACTCGTGAATTCTTCTATCCAACCACTCTTCAATTCCTTTCTTTGTCAGATTCCAGTGATATGACATCAAACATCTCGTATGCAAATCTATGTCATGGCAACATAACCATTTGTTGGCTTTTTAGGACTTCACCCAAGTTCAGAGTTAAGTTAGCCAAACAAATCCTAATATTACTGGGCCTTTCGGCAACAATCCGTGGAGCGCAAACTAAGGTCTCACCCGAAGTAGTATGGCAGGGTGCTAGAACTAGGTTTCCACATCCTGGAGATGTCTGAAGAGTTCAAGTGGTTTGCGATTTGACCCTGTGCACAGGTCATTTTGCACAGTTTCCTGTACCTTGCAGCCTGATATACTGCCTTCGCGTAGCCCTACTCAAGGGCTGAATGTGACGCCTCTGCGTTATTACCCAAGACCTTACTAGTATTCCAATGTTAGTTGATTATTTGAGCCTACTTGCATGCTTTAGTTATACTTAACAACATAAACCATTCATAAAGCTGAGCACCATAAATAAATGGTATATTTGAAAATTATATCAAACATGCATTAACCTAAGAATAGATACATAGAATAATGATAAAGCTTCTCTTTATTAATTCCTTTCTTTGTTACAGACTCAAGTCTGACCTGCACACTTAGCTGCGGACTACTAGCCCTCTATGCACTCAGTCGCAGAGCCTTCTCCTACCCTATGACCCAAAGATATACTTTAACTTATGACTCAGTCACTAAGACTTTTTTTCTCTTTCTTTTCCTACTCTCCTTACACTTAGAGCCTCACTTTATTTATACAATCCCATGGTCTGCGAACCATGGGTAGGTCTATCCAGCCACCATTACATTACAAAACTAGGGCTATAGGAACGGTTTCTCCATTATACCTGGGAAGGTATTTCAAGTATCTAGTTTGGAATGCATTGAGGTTAGCATGTAAGACTAAATCTTCATATCTAGCCTATACAAGGTTGGAATTCCATAATAGAAGCTGGTGTATGAGGTGTTGTGTGGATGAAGAAGAAGAAGATGAAGAAGAAGGTGATGAAGAGGTAGAAGAAGGTGATTGAGGGGGTGTGTGACTATGTGGAGGTGATTAAGGAGGGGATCTCCTAAATGACCTTAAAGAAGTCTTAAGAACTAACTTTGGGACCTGTGAATGAATACCCTCTTTTGTTTCAAACAGTGGATTTGTATATACAGAGATGGTCTCTTCAGGTTGTTCAGAAGTGGAAGGAAATGAATAAGTGGTAGGGGATATGAAATCTTTGGGTTTGTATTAAGGTAAATGAACACACAAGTCAGGCTTAGTTTTAGGTGATCTAGTGGTAGTGGGGGTTTTGGATTCTTTCCAAAAGAATGAATGAGGAAAGCTAAATCTAAATCAACTCCCCTATCTAATAGTTCAAAAACCCTAGGAGGAATTTGTGTCAGATCAGAAACAGATGGAACATTACTAAAAGGATCAAATGATACTAACTCTTCAAACTACAAGGCAAAAGAGAAAGAATAATATGGTTGTTGTATCCTTTTGTAACTAGCTTTTCTCAAAAGTTTTTCAGGATTTGATAAAGGATTAACTAAGTCAGATTCTCAATGAGATCTAGTGTGCTTAAAAGGTGCCAGTTTGGGTTAGTGGAGTCACAAAGTGAAAGATTTTAACCTTTCTAGACCTTTAATCACCTTAAAGGAATAGAATGAATGTCGCTGTACCAGGAAAACTTAATGGAATTCGAGTCCTTGGCAGCGACGCCAGATTGATGTTGTACCTATGAGTTGATAATGGTCAGCTATCAAGTCAGAGCATCTAAGATAATTATTTTGGGGTTTTTGTTTTAGTTTAGAAGACCAATGAGCGAAACAAATATAACACTATAATTCCTAAGATTTTGAATAATATTAAAGTAGAGGGTTGCTATAAAATTTCACACAGTGAAATAGCTTGAATAGTGGTGAGAAAAAACAAAAAATAATATGATTATTACAGTTTTCAGACAGAAAAATAAACAATCATAACTATGAAAACCTCTGACCAATGTTTAGAAGGTTCAAGAGAATATTCTTATGCTTACAACAAGATGTTGATGAATTATTGATTCAGAAGGAATTAATTAAACAAACAGTCCATTAATCCATTATCTTTATAGATTATCACTTTAGAAGCTTATAGGAATAGATTGAAACACAATTATTCCTACCTAGGTATCTCTGTAAGAAGCAAGAATATGAAGAAAACATAATGTGTAATACTGGAAAAACGTACAGGAAACATAAACTGTGTAAAATTGAATTCAGAATCCTTTGCTTTGTATTAAGGGTCCAGAAAATATAAGTACATAAAATGTTTACAAATGCTTCATCAAGAGTGTAACTCTCTTTCAATGGTAAACCTGATTCAATAACGAACTTGGTTCAATGATGAACCCAGAATAACTCGTAAGGAGTGTTATTTATACAACATTAGAACTAAGAAAATATCCTAAATTTTTTTTACAAAAAAAGATTTATTCAAGGAAAAGGATATATCTTCATGCAAGAAGATAAAGACAACTAATGAACTGCTACTTGTTGTCCATGTTATTTAGGTTTTGTTGGCTTTGGTCTTTGATCTTTTTCCCTTTAAGTTGCTTGGCTATTTGGTCTTCATGCTGGATGTCATATTTACTTATGTCTTTTTATATGATACACTTCCATCTGATACTCTTTGACTTTGTTGACCTGTCATTATCCTTTACTATGGTTTTTACTTTGTTGTACACTTCAAGTTTTCATTGTATATTTCAATAGTAAATCATTTAGTTTTTTACATGTCTCAATATTAGGTAGTTGGATATTGATCGTCTTTCTGTATATTTTATCTATTTTTCCTTTAACTGTATGTCTTTATCTGCCTCCTTTGTTTAACATTTATTGTCTCTGTGTGAAGGATTTCTCCTTTGTTTTAACCATTGTTGTGTAAATTACTTCTACTCTATGTAAATGATAATTGTCTTTTAACTGTATAAAGGCTTTGGAATTCATTCCCTGAGAGAATCTGGAACAAAGAGGTTTTATATGATCACGTGCAAAATACAACAATTGTTAAGAAAAACAAATCCTAACAGGGAGGGCCAAACTGGCTTTAGGGAACATGATAGTGTATGGACGTAGTCCTGGCAGTGTTTGGAATGTAATCAGTTGTCAAAGTAGGTTGCAGAGGCTCGGGGTGGCACAGGATGGGTTATACAATTTTTACTGTGTAAATGGGAAAAAGGAGTGAAGTGAGGGTTTTGGCATTTAAATGGGAAACTGTTAAATTTGGCGCATAAATTCATAATAGTGAATAGTGAGTGGTTTAGGCTTACGTGGGGAGTGGTTTCGAAGGCTCATCGTACCTCTTTTCACCATGGGGTGGTTTTTCTCTGAGGGCAGGCGAGTTAATGTGGAGCTGCCATGTAACGGAAAAGGGCTCGAGAAAAACCAAAAATCTCACGTGCTCTCGAGCAGGTAAAGGTCAGAGATCAGAAGCGCATGATATTGTTGTGGGTCATTGGATCTTGGAGCAGATGATTTGATGTCTATCACACAGTCGAGATGCATGGAGGGAATAGGCGTTGAGATTAGTGAGGCCTATGTAATAATTACAAAAGATTTATAATTATTTTAATGAATAAGTGGGGTTTAAACATAAGCAAGTTAAAAATTAATGCACGGGTTTATGGAGTGGGACCAAGGTTAACAACGACAGGTTTATTTAACCACACCAAGGGCGGTGGGTTAAAAATATCTTATATCGGGAAAAAATTAATTTGCAGAGGTTTGTTAAGTAATGCAAGGTTTTAATAAAAGTTAGGTTAAAAAGGGTTTTTGGGTAGGAAAATGAGTTTGGAGGGTAAATTGCTAGGAAAATGTGTGAAACCAAGGGGCAAAGGTGAAAATGAAGGGAAATGTGTATGATGGTATAATGAAGAAATTAGTAATTTTGTAATGGGGGGTGAAATGAAATGAGGGGAAGTTAACCAAATATGCTAGTGAACATCTTTTCACCTTCATAACTGCTCATGCACACTCTAACACATGATCAAGCATGATAAATATGCCTATACCTCAATCAAATTTGTACTTCTACAACCTTTCCTCTACATACCCTTTACTTACCCTAACCTTTTGTTCTTCACTTAATTAGGTGCATTTAGGCTAGCAGACCCTTTATTTCCTTTTTCTTTTGAAAAAATAACTATCTAATTCTAACCTTATAACATCCAAGGGCTCAGATTAAAATTGAGCTCCTTATTATTCTCTACCTAAATACTGATCTGCCAAGATTAAATAGTTTGGCTAGATCTTTATTCTCTAACTATAAACATGAAATTTAAAGCATGAACTAGTCAAGATTAGACTATTTCGCTGTCATGGACTGTGGCATTTATGACAAGCTTCACACAACCAATATTTTTCATAATAAAGTAATAGTAGTGGCACTTGGACTTGCACACTTTCAAAGTTTATTTCCTTTTACTTTTCTCTCTAACCTAACATTTTATTTTTTCCATCATTATTTAGGGAATCTATTCTAACATTTTCTTTGATATGAACATGCTATCAAGATATTTCCTAACATTTTTTATTCAATATTCTTTTTGTCCATATCCTAAATTAACATTTTCTGAAAAATATTTTCATTTGTTGACTAATTTCTTCTAACTTACCAAAACCAAAAACTGCTACAACAAGACGCATAAAAGCCTGATGCTCTTTCATTTTTTAAGAGTCGAGAAAGAAACAAATATGACTCTATAGCTTTCGATTGGAAACGAGCTTGAAAGGACAAGTGCTCGAATGATCTTTTAAATTTAATGAGTCAAAAATATCAAATGAATGCTCTAGATGATCTAGGTAAATAGGATTACCAAGCAACTGTGAACTACAAAATACCTCCTGGTGAACCAAGAAGTATGAGCAGAAAATCTCCCCGAATGCTGTGTTCATTGTATCATGTTTGCAACGTGGCTGACTCAGCTTCCTAGGATAAATGGATTGCAACCTACTGGGGTCTCATATTATATACTCAACGGTATAGGGAGCACAAATTCGTACTAGTGTTGTCTGATGCTGAAGCTAATGACATCTGCTAGGTTTAAAGATGTCAGAACACGTCTCTAGCCTAGACCTTTTAGATATGATCGTTAATGTCAAATGCGCCTTAGGTTAATTGAATTCATTTTAAAGTTGATCTTGAGTTATGTTTTAGTTTTCAAGTCTTAGCGATGCTACTTGAAAAACCTTAAATGCGACTAAATGAGCTAAGACCCTTTCAGTTCGATGCAAATCCTACACTAGAGAGGGTAGAAACTACTCAATCAAATGCAAACAATCAAGCAACTGAAAACGAAATGATCTTTCACTATCATACTTTTTTCAAAAAATAAACTAATGAAAAATGCATTCCAATTCCTAATTTCCTGACAAGCATTTATCTTTTAGTCCTCTCAACAAAAAAAAAATCTCTTCCTTTTTCAAATGCTGATGAAATTCTAGTCTTTTAAAGATGCAAGTTATGGTAACATAATGATGCAACAAGCTATAATTTCATACTTTTTTTTCAAACAACAAAACAAACTTTTCGCATACAATCTTTCAGTGAAAAATTTCTCAAGACAATAAGCTCCCCAAGCAGATGAAAACATGAAAAGAGAACTTCATTTAGATCAATGAAACACCGAATTTACCAAATACAAGACGAGCAATGTAATCCATGCTGGAAAATAAATTTTTAGGCAAGAAAATGAAAATTTTCGAACTTGTGCAAAAAGAGGCCAAAGTCGTAAAAAGGACCAAAAACAAAATGCAAAGAGTAAGCACACCTACAACTTGACTTAGTGAGTTTGCATAGTAGTGAATGGATGACCGACTAGATGCCCTAGTGTTGCTGGCCACTCAATGACTCAAACAATAAAGTAGAAAGGTGATGAGCCAACAAGTAAACAAAACCAAATTAAAAGTAGCTTTCTAATCATGGAGAAAATGGTCGAAAAGGCTTACGGGGTCACAACCACAAGAGAAGAACACACTGGCCAAGGTTGGGGTCAAGCCCTAATCTCCACTTACAGGCATTACCGTAATTGCCTAATTGACAACAAGTGCCAGAAGTTGGTCAGCGCGGCTGTTTCACAGCAACTCACATTGGTCGGCATGACTATCAATGAATTTAGCGTGCTGAATGAGGGATCCAAGGAAAAAAAATTGAAATAGGGACCAGATCTGCTACTATGAATTTTAGACTCAAACCAGTAAGTAGGAGAGAATAAATATGACCAAAGCGAAAACATGGAACTAGAAAAGTTCTCATGAAATCATGAAATGCAATACAAACAAAAGAATTTGGATCCCCAGTGGAGTCGACAATTTGTGGTGAAGTAAAATTATAAGTGCGGACACGAAAAGATTTCTCTAGGCAGATAATGTGTCTAGCCACAATTGGTACATTCTATGGAATATTTCCTTAGGTTAGAATCAATCAAGAGAGCCTACCTCTTGGTCCGCTTATCTTGTTTGATGATGTTGTCGCTTACTCACTCCAACTATCTCTCGCTTCCTTCTTCAAGCTCCTGAAACAAGCAAACAACAATAAACAACAAACATGATAATAGACAAATTGCAATTCAAGCTACTTAATAAGTCAATAAACATTAAGCCATGAATATGTAATATTACAAGACATGTAGGAAATCAATCGATAGTTGCATATATTAATATCAAAAAGATATTACAACCATTCGTCTTGATGTTGCAGTCTTCCTCTAATAAGACAAGGTTCCCACACACTTCTATTAGCATTCCATGATGGCCTCAAGCAACAATAGTTTTAAGGATCTTCCCTTTAGGCTTCACTCCAAACCAAATCACACTTCTCCCTCACACAACTAGATAGCTACAACTAGTAATAGCTTGCTTGTCTACTCCAAACCAAAATAGTATAAGCACACAAATATCAACATTGTAACTCTACAACTAGCTTTTTCATGGGAAGAAGGGAGGTTTATATAAGAAATATGGATGGGAGATGGATCCTCTTCTCATGGGAGAAGGTCTTATTCCTTGAGGTAGTTCCATCATTATAGGGGACAGGAGCCCAAACTGTCATCCTCAACTCCATCTGGCCAAACCATTTACCAAACTTTTGCTATGACGGTTCTAGAGATGGAAGCTTTGGCTCTAATTTAAAAACCTTTCCTTAACAAGACTTGCACAATTGGAACACAACTCAGTCACTCCAATCAGCACAAGGAGTAGTGCTAATCTTTGCACATTGGCGCGGGGGAGACAAAGGCCATTAGTGCTAGTCTTTTAAACTAGGTAAAACAAAAGTTTCAGGGGAAATAGTGCAAAAGGGAATTGATTTTCTCATGAAGTGGGCAAAATGGGAGTTTCTTAATGAAGGCAAAGCATGTAGGGTTCACTCTAGAGGTCCTCTAGGATCAAGGATTGGGGAGTACAGGTACAGTGACAAAATGATTTGTAACAAACCCATGAAGTGGGTCAAAGGAGTTGAGCAAGATGGGTTCTTGCACATGCTCTATGTGCCGCATTTTCATAAATATGTGTGTGCACCAGATCCTTACACTAGTGCATGATGGGTGCATATGACTTGGGGAGCCCATCCCAATAACCAACATGTTAAACCATCGAATAACGAAGCTTCCTTACAAAGGAGTGGACCCTGCCAAAGAGTTTGGAGGGAAAAGTGGGGAAAATAATTAGAAGATAAGATGAAGACCACATATGGGCTTGTCAAGGAGTCATGTGAATATTCTATCCACTCTATTCAGGACTGGGCAGTGCATTTTTCCACCCAAATTATTGTGGGAAAAATTATGAGGAAATGTCGCACGGACAAAGTTCCAACGCTGGTAGTATTGCTAGCAGCCCAGTGTGCGAAGGGAATTCAATACAACTGGGAAAAATATCTATGAAAAGAGTTACTGGTGAACTATTGCAAGGCTCAACACGAGATAAAGTCATTCCATTATGCATTTCTTTTATTATCTATTATTTTATTGGGTTGGAGATTGTCGGAGGACCATCAAATTCCCCTGCAGTGATAAGATTTACCTGAGACAGTGAGGTTCGCTTCGCTATGGACAACAAAGGATCCGTAAAGGATCAAGGAGTCAAAAAGTATATGGATTCATATGGAGATGGACCTTTGCATGGTTATTAGTTAGAGGTGAAGGTTTTCCCCAATCTTGTTCGAGCAATTGACATCCTACATAGAGTTCAAGGCTGATTTCCAAATCATTTCAATTAGAGCGTAGAAGGACCTAAAGAACCTATGGTAGAAGCTTCCATACTTGGTCTCTGAGATGGACATGTAGGAGATCATGGGGACTTGGCTAGCAGAGTGGTTCGAACCCACAAAGCAGGGTGTGGGTACAAGAAAAGGTACAGAGAGATTTGTTGTGCAGAAGCATAAGGACATAGCTCAGAAGACCATGCGAGCTCTTCTTGAGCAGAAGAAAAGGAAGTTGTCACTAAGGAAACTGTAGAGGAAAAATAGGTAGAGAAAGAATGTGCTACCAAAGATTAGGCTGAGAAAGCACACCAAGATAGAGAAGAAGTCAAAAAATCAACTTCACAACACACTGATGAGGAAAAGCTTTTAGAGCATGAAGGAGGCAGTGGAGAGGAGAAGAGAAGTGCTTTCACCTTGAAGAGGTACAGGGAAGAGCAGACAGGTGGACAACAAAAAAAGCATGTTTGATAAGAAGACACATGTTGACCCAATGGTGCTTACAGAAGGTGATCTCAACGAGATCGATGACAAGCTTAGAGAGATGACCACTGATTTGCTACAAACTTTTGAGCAGAAATATATTCAGACATTGGGGAGCATCGAAAAAGATCTTCACGAGCTATAGATCTAGGCTAGTATGATTCAGCCGAGAATTGGGCAAGTGAGTGGGGTGCAAGAGAGCTTAACACAAGGAAGTGGAACAGTCGCATAGCTGGAAAGGACTCTGGACCTCAGAGTCATACGATTGCCAGAAAGGTTCGTTTGCATAGAATTAGACAAGGATCATGTTATGTTTAGTACAATGAAAGAATTGGGAGTGAATTTGGCCACACTACCACTCTAGACCCTCCACGCATTGCATCAGGGGTTTTCAGATGAGTTGTTGATCATAGAGCAGCGCACTCTCATAGTCATCAATGAGTTAAAGGTAAATAATGAACATTTGTCCACAGAGAAAGTGCAGGCATTGAAGGCAAAGGAGTAGATGCAACAATGAAGGAAAATCATGGAGAGAGAGATAGAGAAGGCTTGCAAAGCAATGCCAAAATTGAACATCCCTAGGTATGCTGAAGCTTTGGCAAAAGTAATGAAATTAGCTATTGTAGTACGTGCATCAAAGGAGGAAGTAGGTAGGGTTACTTTTAACTTCATGATGGAGATATGAAAGCTACAATTGAATTTACAGCGAATGACTCTGCCAGAGGTTCAGGAGTAATGCAGAGCAAAAATCAAGGAAAATATGAACACATTGGATACCGCAATCAATAAATGCGCAATGATGTTCGACCAAGCAATGAATTATGGACAAATCTGTAGGAGGACACGAATTTGCAAAATCTGAACACTCATCTCAGAGAAACATAGGAGAATTATGATAAGGTCGAAGTGACTATGCACACTTTGGCACCAACACAATGCCTTGTAAAGTTATAAGAAGGGAAGCAGCTACAAGCACAGATAGAATAATTGTAGAGGAAAGAGGCCCTTCGAAAGGCTAGATTACAGTTGTGCCTAGAGGAATATTGTTAGCTTAATCTGCCACTCTAGGAAAAGCTAAAGGTGCTGCAACAAACATAAAGGACAATGCGCCTAGCAATGGATGGTGAAACAATAGAAACGTTGGTGGAATAAGTGTAGCAAGCTATAGCGCAGAGTGCTGCTGAAGTTGCAGTGTTATAGGTCAAGCTTGGTGATCTCTGGATCAAGATTGAGGCACCAACTGAGTGACTCGAGGGTGAGTCATGATATTTGTGTTGGAGGCCTATTAGGATAGGGTCCCTAGGGTCAATTTGGGGTTAGTTTAACCCAATTTTGTAAAAGTTTTTGTAAATAATGTAAAGTCTCTGCGAAATGTGGATACGAAGCATGCTGCCAAGTAAGAGTCAAAGCGGTTTTAGCCGCTTTTTTTGGGTAGTATTTAATATTCTCCCATGTTCAGCAGGCCATGGTATTGCATGGAAGAAATCTATAAATAGTTGAGTCATATCAAGTCTTAGAGATAACTTGGAATGAAGAATTGTGCACTTTGAATGAGTTTTATTGTTTTGGGTGAGTGCTAAGGTAGGAAGGCCATGCTTCCTATACTTACGCAAGAAGGGGGAGGTTACTGCAACTGAGTGCATAGGAGGCCTTGGTAAGTCTGTAGTTGAGCGCACGGACCCCTGTAGCTAAGTGTGTAGGGTGGAGAAGTCTGTAATTGGATGGACAAAATTGAATAAAGACTGTTTTTTAAGAATTATCATGCACTAATGTCAATTCTACTTATGTATAATTTATGAATGCTACATGGATTTGTTGAATCTATCTTATTTATGCATGTTTTAAATAATTATCCAGTTTCGCAAAGTTAAGGGTTATTATTGTTATGATTTCTGATGAGATGGATAGATCTACGCGAAGACATATCTAGGGTTATTTATTAATGCGTGAAAGTGGATAAACTACATGTTTAAGGTCTACAAAGACTAATTGTAGACCTTTGTGAAGGTCTAGAAGCTAACTTTCCCAATATAGAGTAACGATCCTAAAAGGATATCAATATGTGCGAAGACAAATATGAACTACTAGAGCATAAAAACCAATTATCACATGTCCCTAGATGTAGAAACCTGGTTCTACTATCCCCCAATACTAGTTTGGGTGAGACTGCAACCTGCGTTATTCATGTTGCTGCCGAAAGGGCAAACAGTTAGGATTTTATTGGTTGGCATGAACAACTCTGAACCTGGGTGAGACCCCCTCAAGCCAACATGATGTAATGTAGACTTGAAGTTAAATATAGGCCATTTTGATGGAAGAGCATACTTTTATCACTTTTTCAAGCTTTGTAAAACTACGAAAAAGGAATCTCCTAGAGTTCACTTTCAACTCTTTTCAAACTCCCAAAACATGACAAGATTGTTGAGCACTTTTCTTTTCGAACTCATTAAAGTAAATGAAAGGATGTCTACATAGTATAAGTTTAACAATTTTTTAGATTGGGATGGATTATTTACTAGAAAGGAATACTTTAGTCAAACATCAGTAAAAGGTTCTCCTAAGTATCATTTTATGCCTTTTTGAACTCAAGAGACTAAATTTACGAAAATGGAACTTTTGGAGTTTTCTTTTTTGCCTCTTTTTCAAGCTCTCTAAATATGAAAAAAATAAATTTACGCATTAATTGGACTCATGAAATTGTTAAAGAGTTATGGACTTATTAAACATGAAAAGACCAAACCACTCCTTCTCATGGTTTTAAAAAAAAAAATCTTAAGGATTCATCCAAAGGATGAACTTATAGATCAATCATATGTTATCCTCCTCAAGCTTGTCAAAAAGAAAGAGGTACTGGCCAAAAATGGTTGGGAAATTGGGAAAACAAGGGAAATTTACCTCTTAATGGTAGCACATCAGTCTTGAAAATGACACTCTTTCACTCCATATTTGTGATTGCTTTGGGTTGGGGAATATTATTTCCTCATTTCTAACTACACCTTCATCATGGGTCTTTGAGTCAATGTTGTCGATATCATTCAGTGTCACCAATATGTTAAAGAGAAAGTCCACCCTCAATTGACATCCACTACAATACCTTAAGCATTATTTCATGATTTTCGCTTCTGAACCAATTCTGCATCACTATATTTTTTCTCAAAATCTTGATGCCCATTTTGTGTCATTGATGAAAGATACATCAAGGCCCTCCTGCGATGGGTCACTTCCTATTGACATCAACTAATTATCCAAGAAGTTGACTTAGAAACTCCCTTTAATACCTTGGAACTTGCATACCTTAATGGAAATTTTCCTCACTTCCGATGCTAGGTCCTCATCATTGGACTTTGACCAAAAGATTCTGTGTGGTGTTCAGCTTCAGCTCATTCATTCACACCACATAGATTGTACTATAGTACCTTGAGAAATATTATCATTAATGGTGGTTTCTCTCACATATGTTAATGAATTACATCATTTTTTGATAATTAAATGGTGTCTTGTTATGAACCAACTCACAAAAAAATAGAAAAGATAGATCAATGACTTAGAAATTAGCCTCTTCGAGGGGGGAACCTCCTTTACATTACAAAAATGAACAATTATTTGATGATACAAATGAAAAAACATCCTTTCCATATATAGGAGTCTAAGGGGTCACAATATAATTAAAGATGAAATAACAATAATAATATAAGGGCATAACAATAACAATAGTGAGCTTCTATGGGGCACTATCGAGTCACAAGAATAACAATAAGGGCTACAATGACAATAGTATTGGGGGAATCACTAGTATTATAGGGACCTCACATGCCCTTCTCCTTCAAAAAAGTGTTTTCCTTAATGTTTGAGTAGTTATGGATGCTTATGTATAAAATTCTCATCCTCCCATGTGGAATCTTTAGCGGGTAAGTTCTTCCACTTAACAAGATACTCTGAAATTGATCGATTTCATAGCTATCAAGTTCTTATGTCTATGATTGCTTCAGGTTCCAATATGATTTTTCCTTCCTCATCAAGTTATGGTAATATTTTTTGAATTGGGAACTTGTCATCAACGACCTTCTTTAAGCATGAAACATGGAAAATGAGGTGCACTCGGGAAGCTGCAAGGAGCTCCAATTTGTATGCCATAGTACCAATATTTTGCAACACCTTGCACATGCCATAATACTTTGGTGATAATTTGTCATCCTTCTTAGCTTTCTTGAGGGGAATTTGTTTATATGGTTGTAGCCATAGAAATATCCAGTCACCTATATCAAAACTTATTTGACTGAAATGTTGTTCTACCTATCGTTTAATTCTATTTTGTGCCAAAGTTAGGTTATTCTTTAACAGTTGTAGAACTTGTTATTGATGCTCGATGTGATCTTCCACTACTTGAACCTTAGAATTTTCTCTTAAATATGATGTGATGGATGGTGGGTGATATCCATAAAGTGCCATAAATGCAGTCATTTCTACTACTGTATGGAAGGAAGTGGTATACCACCATTTAGCCAAAGGCAACCATTTAACCCATTATGGTTGTTTATCAGATACAAAGAAATGAAGATATCCTTCCAAACATTTGTTTACTATCTCAGTTTTCGCATTAGATTGAGGATGATAAGATGAGATATGAGTTAACTGAGTACCAAGACAAGAAAATAATTTTGTCCAAATATTTCCAGTGAAAATGGGATCGTTGTTGCTTACAATAATCTTTGGGTCTCCATGTAGCTTTTGAATTATTTCCATAAATGCAGTAGAAATTGTACTTGATTTAAATGGATGAGATAGTGAACAAAAATGTGCATACTTGGTAAGTATGTCAACTACCACCATGATGACACTCTTTCCTTTGGACTTGGGTAAACCTGTGAGAAAATCCATTGAAACCTCCTCTCAATGTTGACTTGGAATGCCCCGGATGCGGGTGCCACTGAGCAGGGGAAGGGCGAGCCACCTGGCCCCCACGTGACTACACATGCCACCCCCCATGCAGCATAACTACCCAAGCCCGTCCGCCGTCAACTCGCATTCAAGTCGGGGTGGTAGCTCTGGGCAGTTAATGCTGCCATGGATGACAGTAAGGCAAGAGCCGAGGGAGGGTTCTAGAATGGCGCTGGTTATTTATCTCTGGTTGGGGTCGGCTCCTTGCAGTTGTTCTGCAGTTTGCACAGTCGGTTTGGGGTCTGGTCACCTTGTGTTATGCAGTGGGGGCACGCCTGGTGCTGGCTGGGTAGTGCGCCACCTCAGGTCTCCATCAACCTGGTTATTCCCACAGTGCACAGAGGCCCAATTACAGAACTGCGGAGGGAGACTTGGGAAGAAGGAGGGTGGCGGAATGAGGTTGAAGAAGGGAAGGTGGCGGCTGTCGAATTTCCCGGACGAGAGGTGGACGAACTCACCATGGCTCGGCTCCGCCATAGACAGCCATGTCGAAGAGGCAGGGGCCCAAACAGAGGATGCGGTCGTGGGCAGGCTGGCAGGGAGCATCACCACTGCTGCTGCCATTTCTGCCACTGACGAGCCGGGGTGGCGCCACTTCAGGCCGAGCACGTTGTGGAGGTTAGCGGGGTGAGCATGGAGGGTCCAGCTCTTCCAGCATTTGGGTCGGTGGTTTTTACTCTGGGGAGGCTGGGAGACGCTCAGGGGGTCAGCGCGCACATCTCTGTGCTCTTCACAAGAACCCCTGAAGCCGACGGTGATGGTTCTCCATCTGCTGGGGAAGCTCCTCCCTCCGACGTTCCAGGTCCAGAATTGCCTCTGCCTCCTCCTGCAATTGAAGCCACTTCCTCAGGACAGGCTGCCAGGGAGTGCCCTTCCTCATCCCAAGCAGCAAGGGCTCGCAACGCGGCCAAATGGGCTGCAATGTGGGAGGCCATCCCCGAAGGGCTCGGTTGGTGTGAGATCGTGGAGGAGAAGCCTCCAGCGGAAGACCCTCCAGCTCAAGCGCGCCCCTGACTTGGCGCTCATCTCCCTTCTCAGGTCCTACTTCTGCTTCATTCTGATATGTCTTAGTTTGGGTATCTACTCGCTCTGGTTTAATGTTATTTTGGGTCACAGTCTTTTTTGTAATGACGATAGCGCGGGTGTCTGTATGCGTGTCAGCTCATGGTTAAGTCAGTTCTTGGCTAGGTCTGTTAGTATTATCAGTAGAGACAAAGAGGTATGCCCCTGCGCGGGTGAGTTAAATTTTGCGTCTAAGGCCTGTAATTTTGCAGTCCCGGGTTCTCTTCATCAAACTTACAGGTCGTCTTGAAGTTTCAAGGTCATCTGGATCCCTTGCGTGGGAGTTTTTTGAACAATTCTGCCTGAACCATGGCTTATCAGCTGCCATGGCATCTATGATATTTCCCGCTAAAATGCATGTAATTTCAACCATGTATATATAATAGAATCTTAGCCTTTTTACCGAGAAAAAAAAATGTTGACTTGGAATGGATAAAGGTTGTAATAGACTTGGGGTCTTAATTATTTCAACTTTATTTTGTTGGTAAACCAAACATTTTGCCACAAACTTTTGAAAAATATATTTAAGGCCATCCCAAAAAAATTTCGCCTTAACCTTGTGGTAAGTTTTTAAAAATCTCGAGTGCCCTCCTAAGCGAGAGTCATGCAATCCCATAAGAATACTTTTTTTTAGTTGGGAATTATGACATAGGTATAAGAAATCTTTGTACCATAATGAATCATTTCTCCAGCTAAATGTATCAAATGAACTGGGATCTTGTTGTATCTTTTGAATGAGTGCCCCCACTTCTTCATCATTCTTCCATTCATGCCTTGCTTCATTTATCCAATCTAGTTGGATAATAGAAATGGTACAAAGCAATGCTTCCACATCCTCATCCTTTCTTGAGAGTGCATTTGCCACAACATTTTGCTTCCGATTTTTGTATATGATTTCAAAGTCATAACCCAACATCTTTATGACCCATCTTTGTTGATATTTTGAAGATAATATTTGTTCTAAAAAGTATTTAAGACTATCATGATCCATTTTTACCTTGAAGTGTCTTCCCATTAGGTAGGGTCACCATTTCTTAAGTGAATATAGTATTGCCAACATTTCCTTATCATAAATAGCTTTTTGTAAATACTTTCATTTGATTGCATGACTTTCAAAAGCAATGGGTCTTTCTTCTTGCATTAAAACAACACCAATTCCATTTCCTAAGGCATCACATTCCACAATAAATGTTTTTGTGAAGTTCGGCGTAGCTAAGACCGACGCTTGGAACATTGTCTATTTAAGATGTTTAAAGGCCTTCATTGCTTCTGGAGTCCATAAAAATGCATCTTTCTTCAATAATGTTGTCAGAGGTGCTGGTATTCTCCCATAATTCTTAACAAACTTGCAATAATACCCTGTCAATGCATTACAAGATATGGTTGGATTCATTTCTTATTTCTTTGGGGTTGGTTCTTGGTGTATATCCTCTTATTTTGATGTTTCTTAGTCATTTTCTTCCCCCTATTCACAATCTATGTAAAATAATTTCTTCTTAGCACACTTATGACCTTTAGTATATTTTCTATCACAAATGTAATAAAGCCCTTTTTCTCTTTTTTCTTCCAATTGTTTTGGTGTAAACCTTGTAGGTTATGGAAGGCTAGGAGCAGAAACACTTCCACATTTATAGTTGTGAGTGGTAGGATTCCTTGTTTCCATAATTCCTCTTTCAATATTTCTTGCCAACCTGAATGCCTTCTCCAATGAATTAGGTTTTGCAAAGGAAAACCTCATGTTGAATGTTATCTTTTAAAGTCCCTATGAACACATCAATCCTATTCCCCTCTAGAACATATTTTACCCTTGCATTCAATTTTTGGAAGTCCTCAATGTGCTCCATCATTGAACCCTTTTGTTTGAGGTTTATCAATTAGCTAAAAAAAGTGTTGCTTTTTGTATCCTCATAATGTGCTATCATTTCTTCCGTAAAAATTTCCCAAGTGACAATTTTTTTACGAGAGAAAAGTCATCGATACCATACAAACTAATTTGGTTCCAAATATAAAGTTGCAATGCGTACCTTTTGTGTGTTTTTCACATTACGGAGGTCAAAATATTACTCCATCTATAGTATCCATTTTATGGGATCCTTGCCATCAAACTTCCTCATATCGATCTTTGGAACATGGTGGGTCTTCAATCCAACTTTAGAGTCTATGAAATCATGATTAACTTTTCTTTTTTTCTCATCATGAGTTTTCTTTACTACCCTTTTACTATTAGTAAGCATTTCTTGTAGTAACTTAGTCAAATCTATCTTCAAATCTTCCATGTCGCCTCTCAGATTTTATTCTATACCATCCATATTAGTGTCCATGCCATTAATATTAGCTTCTACACCATCCATCTTAGCTTCCATGCCATCCATCTTAACTTGCACACCATTCATATTAGCTTCCACGCCATTCATCTTAGCTTCCCCGCCTTTCTTTAAAACATCAATCTTAGCTTCTGTTACCTTTTGTGAGAGTGAAATTTGTTGCACTTGGTCTCGTAATTTTGGTATATCATGTTGCATTCCTTCCTCTTTTTCATGGGTCATGCTAGATCTTTCAAGTTTGTTATTAGGTGTTTTGATTTTCTTTCTTCGGGGCATTAATTAATGATAATTATGCTTCACCATGCCCTTTGAACTTCAAACTAATTTTTCAATCCAAACTTATGCAAAATTTTAAAAGGAATACACACCTTTTCTCTCTTTGTAGAAGCTCGATATTGAATCTGTTGTATCTCTGTAATTGCGGATCATCCAGGTCTGTAATGCCTTCTTGTAGTAGTCCTCTGAGTCCTCTTTCTAATGCCACCAATCTAATAAAAATTGGATTCTCCAAGAAAGAGTTATGCCCAATCTACTAAGATGACCTAATTATATCAATTTTCCATAGAGAGAACTTGTATGATGTGCCACGTGTCACTGTTTCGACTTATGGATCTAGAAAAGATACAAAGAAAACTAGAGTTTGTCCTCCTTCTGTAACTTCTTACAAAATTTCAATTTGTTGCTCAGGGAGAAAGTTATGATGATTTTCCCAAGGTCACTTGTTTGGAATGTAATTCGGGAGTCTACAAAAACCCTAACTTCCTAAGATTATATCTCCGAAAATATAGCGAGACAAGATCTAAAATTCAAACTCGAGGTTCAAAGGATATCAGCTCAAATGGGTATTTTCTAAGCTTCTGAAACATCATAGAAAACAATTTATAGCGAAAATGCCACGATGGCTTGTTTGGAGCAGTGAAACCCTAGAATCCAAAGCTCTGATACCAAATGTTATGAAACCAGCTCACAAAAAGATAGAAAAGACAGATCAACAACATAGAAGTTAGCCTCTTCAAGGGTGAAACCTCTACATTACACGAATGTACAATTCTTTGATGATACAAATGACAAAACCTACTTTCTATATATATGAGTCTAAGGGGTCACAGTATAATCAAAGATGACATAGCAGTAATAATATAAGGGCACAACAATAATAATAGTGGGCTTCTATGGGGCACGATAATAACAATATGGGGACAATATGGGCACAACAATAAAAATAAGGGCTACAAAGACAATATTAATGGGATAATCACTAATATTATAGGGACCTAACATGTCTACCAAGTTCAAATTCAGCTCATTTATTCACATGGTTAGGCTCATACTATCGAGTGATGAGGTAGAATACCCATCCATCTAGGTTGAGATTTCAAGATCCATACAATATTACAAAGTGTGATGGCTATGATCATTCATATAGTCATCCAAGCATGGGTTCATACTCTATCATTAGTGGATGAGGCTTCTTTATCATTGTACATGTAATATTGTCTTATATGTTGAGCATGGGTATGCCTCCCTTAACAACAATATCATGATGATTGTATGTATTGTAACAGATGATGATCTCAACCAATTTATTCTTGATTTAGCCTTGTCATAAGATAAAACACTTATTTTCTCAGCCAATGATTTTTACTTTGTACTCTAGGGGGGAATCTATTACAGGTCATTTTGTCACATCCACTCAAAAGGCTTGAGAACTAGATCAATCAACATCCTTGAACACTTTGTCATTATTCCTCTACAAATCCTTAGGCACTGATTCTCCAAATGTCCAACAATTATGGGTTTATCAACTCAAAAAATTATTATTTTCCCTATTACACTTTACCCTTTGGTGCACTTGCGATGGTCGCATGTTGAACAACTGATCATATGCACTAACCAATGCAAGTTTCTCTACTTTGCGGGTGTGATGGTTCTAGAATTTCGAGATTTATTTATTTTTTATTTTTTATTTTTTTATCAAACTTCTTCTTCTAGAATATTATAAGTTGGTTTTAATCATTTACCATGGATATATATCTTGAATTCATATTATATCCTAATCTAGTGGTCTTATCTCTTATCCTAGAGGTTATCCTCCTTCATGTGTGGATCTCAAGCCTAGATTGGCAAATCCTAAATTACCACTTTTACCCTATAAATGTACCACATCCCATAGATTCTAGGTTGGATTTTGGAGATTACTAATTCCCTCATGTTTTTACTTTGGGCTTAAGGAATCATCATCCATTGATGCATTAGGGTTTATTTTGAAGGTTTGATTTGTGGCAAGGAAGGACAAGAAAATTGGGGAGCAATCTACAAAGTCAAGCATCTATAAATGGTTGTAATTCTCTCCTTAATTTATTAATAGAAAAAGCACTATGTTTTCCTATACTTGTGGCATGTTGATGTTTATGTATTTCAATTCCATTTGAATCATTCATTAGAGACATTAGTTTATTCTATGTGGATATTGTAGTTATTTTTCCTTTTTTAGTCATTTTTCAAGTTCCATTTATAATGCTTAGAGCTAGAGTTGGAGATTACAAGCAAGGAGAAGAGTAGGGATTAATACACATCCTAGGTAGGTCTCTTTTCTATATTATAATGTCTCTAAGAAAAAAATAAATATTTTTTCCCCTGTTGTTCTAGATCGGGCCACTAGATCTAGGAAGTTCACTTTTGTCTGCAGAAGTGACTTTTCCACATAACACTTTCTATGTTATTTGGGCCTTATGTTAAGGAAAGAAAAGAAGAAGTTGCTCCTTTCTTTGTTTCTTCGAAGATTCATGAATTCCTTCATTGTAATTATGTGCTAGTTTCAATTTACCAAAAATATGTTGTATCAAAATAAAGTGACTAAAATGATTCAATATCCTCAAACTTCAACTCATGAAGACTCGAGAGACTTAGCTGGATAAAGTTAGCTAGAATTGTTTTTCTCAACACAAGATCTAAATAACATAAAAGGTTTTTCATCATGTAGATTTTGTTTTGGTCACTTAGCGAGACTTTTTTATATGTTCATGTTCTATTTATACTATTTACATGCAAAATAAACTAAGTATCTTAGGTTTGGATTACATCATACTGCTTAAATAGTTTCCCTGATCAATAATTTTGTATAGATTTGGAGGTCAATGAGTTCCCATAGGTATTTTCATATTATAATTATCATATACATTAGAACTATTTACATGGAGGAGAAACCAAAAAAAAAAGAGATAAAAGTTATGTATTTTTTTAGGTGATAAATATTTTTTCCCAAATGTTAAATTCAGGCTCCAAAATAATTAGAAAACACCAGTCCCTCTTTAAAAACAAGGGTTAGATTCACCACTGTAAAAAAACAGTCCTCCTTGTTCAAAAAGAGGCTTCTCTTTCGACCAATGCACATGATGGATCAACTAATATGCAATCACCTACTACATGTTTATAGAATCATACCCCCCTAAGTAGCTTGATGGGACCTTGATCTTGGTCCTAGAAGGAATTTGTCCATATTTCCTTATAATGGTAACTGTAGCAAATTTGGTTTCTTTTTCAATATGTGATTAGTTTTTGAGTTTCCATTCTCCTATGTACTTGTTTCAAAATGGAAATAACAAGTTGTTGAGTAGAAAGATATATTATGGAAATATTTTATGGCAAGACTCTAATGCTTGTTCAACATTATATATGCCTTTTAATCTCGTGCCACTCCACTATTTTTAAATGTTTAATTGTCAATTAGACTAAGAATAATTTATCTAATCAACGATCACCTCAACATATTTTCATTTCGAAAGATTATATAATAAGATAGGACAACAATATTTTTTCTCTCTACATAAGGAACCGTTTGGTTTCAATTAAGATTCATTACAATTGTCCACATTGAGTGATATTAGTTTTAAATTCCATATCATCACCAAGGATTATGAAACAACTTTTTCAAGTTTCTCCATTTCTATCTCAATGGCCGTGTTTTTTTTCCAAATCAATAATTGTATTATTTACATAGTATTTAAGGGCTATGACATAGAAGTGTGAGTTTATGTTATGCTTCTTTCAATAACATTAACCTCTTCGTTTAGCAATGTTATAATCCTTTTCCTAATTGGATATTCTTCATTTTTGGCACCTTTATCTATTGTAGAATCCAAATTTATTATAAAATCAAGTGAAAATATAGAATTGATTGATGTATTTTGATATTAATAAGATTAATTTATCCATTACTTCTTCCAATCTCTCTTTTGTGGTGTCACCCAACATAGTTTTCACATTTTAATTTGCATGCCTTAAGCAATACAAAATAATATTGATGTCATGTATCTCCAAGATTTTTGTTCGTGTCTCATGTGCAACCTAGCTTAGGGTGTAGTATCAAAGTCGTCATTAATAAATAAGTCACCCACTTTGGTATGTACTAAGTAAAATTGTATCTTTGTTTCTTCACTCTTGTACTTGTATCTTTTTTGGATACCTATTGTAGTGCGTTGAATGGTTAAAATTTTTATCCCAAGGGTGAAAAGATAATTAGAGTGAGTTAATATGTGTGCAAAATCAACCTTTTTAGTGAGTAATTTCTCTTTAAAAGGAAAAGTTCAGTTTTGCTTCACTAATTTTTCGGAAATTTTAGCAATATGGGTTGTCTTAAAATGGGCCAAGGACCTTGATCATGAAGTCCCATGGTCACGTTTCCCATAAATCAAGAAAAAATATAACTTCCAACCAAACTTCTGCCAAATGTGGGAAATAATTTCTGCCAAAATGAAGTTTTTTCTTTCCATTATGTATGTGGCTTTGTCCTATGCCCCTTTAAAGGATCTTCATATTTCTAAGATGATCCATGGTTATATGCTTCATAGAGGATTTAAATCTCATTTTTTGTGGCTATTGGTATCATAGATATCCATGCTAAATGTTGGGGTGTGAAAATTGCAGTTGATAGTTTGACATGATTACTAATAGAAATGTGGTGTCATGGAATGGTTGTTGTGTATTATCAAAATGGGCATGCCTATGAAGCCTTGGATCTATTTTATAAAATGCAAAAGGTAGGTATGAAACCTAACTCACAATGTATGCATGCTCCCAGAATGTGTCCATTGGCATTATCTTCATAGTGGTGAGAAGATATAGGGTTACATCATTAAAGGCGAATTTTCTATTATCGAAATATTAGAGTTGGGCTCAGAGAGACATTGCACTTTGATTTTGACTTGGAACCTCCTATGTTTTAGAGATAATTCCAGTGTTCGTTGAGGATCTACACTTAACAGTTTTGATTTTGAAACAAAGGCATACTCAAAGGCCTAAAACCAAGTAATCTCCATTTCTAAAGCACGAAAAAAGAAAGAGATATAATTGAAGATATCCACATGTAACCTAGTAAACCAAACCAATCCATTTAATAAAAATGCATAGGAATCCACTATCAAACTTCCATGTTGATCTAAATTTATATATGACTATCGAAAGACATCAAATCTATGTATGTTTTTCTTGGCAAGTAATTTTGAAATGCATTCATGTATTCTACAATACTCTTATTTTCAATGCTACTTCAAATAAATGATGACTTACAAAACTCAAATAGTAGAGAATAATTGAGGAATATTATATCTTTGACAAATTTGTTTAGCATTTGGGGTTTTGTTATTTAAGCTCATCAAACCAAATTTACCAAATATATAGAAACCAAATTTTTATTGAAATGTCATAGGTGGTTTATGTCTAGAATTTCAAAAATGGTTTTTGGTGATAGGGGGCATTGTAAGGATGTTATCTATCAAGACTATGATGGGTATGATTCGCTATTGTCATTATCTTCATTATCTTTAAAGGAGAAGTCTGTAAATGTGTCTATGGCTATGAATATGTCTTACAATGGAGAATAGGCCATGAAGAGGACATTTTTCCTTAATGGGTCTTCTTGATCATATATTGGGTTTGATTTTCAATAGAACATCTGGGCATGGAGATTTTAAACATTTACATTAGTGCTAATGTTATAGCTTTATTGATGTTTCATAACTAAATATTTGGTATTTTCCCCACATGGTTTAATTCACATTATTTAAAATATAATTCAATTTATTTCCATGTTGGGATCCATGCACCTCTTGATTTTTTTTTTTATCTCTTCATATGATCCGGATTTAGACAGGAATGCAACAAATTACAGAGATAACCCTACACACAAAGATGCAGCGGAAATAATACTTCATTTCATTAATGGAAAATACTGAAGCATGCTTACAATCAGAAATGGAAATAAACTAGCTAGGGCGATGGTAGCTTATCTCTGAGAAGAGATGTGATGGCTACATGCCTCTGAACTGTGTTACAATGAGGATCGAAGGCCTATTTATTGTTAAGAAATAATGAAAAACCCTTAACATTCCAAAACTTAACCCTAGGAGATGAAACGCCAAACTGTGGGCCTCGTTTGGGGGTAAGTTGGTACATCAACTTCCCGGGGTCGTAACTTTGGCATATGATCTCCGTTTGACGCGTACATAGCTCATTAGAAAGATCTATTCGAGCACTATAATTGTTGGAACGGGCAACATCATTCCATTGCGTGGGCCCATGTTGCCCCCGAATTCCCCAAAAAACGTCGTTTAGGGCCTCAAAACGGCTCCGGAAGTTCAGGACCCGAAAAACTGCTAAAAATAGTAAGTTGTGCTACAATTAAGGAAACTGAAAATGCTGAGAAAGACAATGGTGGCGGTCCAGGGGGACTTGGCAGGTGGCCACCAATATCCACCTAGATCATTCCTCCCCCCTTAGGAAGCAATGGTCCCCATTGCGTTGAGCTCCTCCATGAGATGAGGAAACTTCTGCTGAACCTGTTCTCTGGTGAACCACTTGCCCTGCTGAAGGAGTTGGCCTGCTTTGACAACTCGATACAGTTGGATATTCTGTTGGCGAGTGTTCTTGATCTGTGTGTCCATGATCCGATCAGTTGCAGCTTGTTCCATGCAATCTGGATTTAATTCTGTGGGTTGGAGCTATTATGCAATGTCGGATGTGTTTAGCAATGGTGGAAAGTACGGCCGAAGTTGGTCCACATTGAACACTGGGTGCAGGCCAAGGAATGGGGGAATGCTGAGCTCAAATGCATTGTCTCCCATAGCCTTAGTAATGGTGTAAGGACCATATCGGAGTGGTCTTAATTTCCGACAGGCTCCAGTAAGGCGTTCCTTTTGCAAATGCAACCAGACTTTGTCACCCACCTGAAACTTGTGTGGCACCCGATGTTGATCATGTCGCTGCTTGTACTTGTCATTTGATTTCTCAAGAATGTCATGGATCTGCTGGCAAATATGTTGGATGTGCTCAATGAAGCTGGTGGCCTTATCTTTTTCGGACTAGACATGAGCTGAATTCATGTGAGTAGCTACAAGTGGCATGGCCACACCAATGGGGCATAGCGGCTGGAATCCCAACCCCACCTGAAAAGGGCTATGGCCAGTGGAGCTGTGAAGAGCTCGGTTGTAGCTGTGCTGAACATAGGGGAGGCTCTCGTCCCATGTGCGTGGATGCTTTGAGTTATACATGCACAGAATGTGCACAATCATCCTATTGACAACCTCTGTCTGGCCATCGGTTTGAGGATGGAAGGTTGTGGACTTCGTGAGTTTGGTGTCCAGCATTGACTAGAGACTGGCCCAAAATGTGCTGAGAAACTGACTGTCCCGATCTGAGATGATAGACTATGGGATCCCAAAGTGCACCCACACTCGTTCGAAGAATAGTTTAGCAGTGGCTTCTGTTGTGATATTCTTCTTGCAGGCCATCATAATGGCCATCTTTGAGAACCTGTCGACGACCACAAAAACACAGTCATTTCCATGCTTAGTGGAAGGAAGGCCTG